>VUQR01013987.1:0-13881 GCA_015108515.1 Hemichromis elongatus | reverse complement strand
CCTTTTTTTTTTAATTTTTTCTTAAATTTTTCTTCCTTCTGTGCAACACTGACCAAGTTTTCTCAAAATTATAAGGACATACTGTGCATGCTGCTAAGAGATGCCAGGTTTAGGCTGATAATAACCTTGCTAGTGCAAAAATTCAATTTTATGCCCGTCAAACTGTTTTATATTTGGCATTTTTTATAGATTCAACTAAAGAAAAAGAACAAATTATCAGGCTGATAACAACAAGGTACTTAAAGAATTGTTTTTTTTAATTTTGCTAACTTGTGTGTGAACAAAACGTTGTTTCATCTCTTATGTTAGGTGGCTTTTTTCTGCTTGGATGCATAAAGGCATTAGTTTGAAAATGGCCAAATACACTGACTGGACTGAAAATGAGTGAAAAAGAAGCCGATGTCTAAAGAATTTTTCTTTGTTCAAAGTCCTTCAGAAAGTCTAGAGAACGAATGCTCAAGACTTGGCTGCTCAAAATCAAAATACCACAAATGAGGGGTGGCTCAAAACTTTTGCACACACTTTGAAAAACAGTTAGGTGGATAATATGTCCCCTTCAACACTGTTATAACTCATTAACCTGAGACAACTGAATACTGGGGAAAAGTGACTTTTAATAATTGTGATTTTAAGATGTCAAAAAGTTAAATCCTGTTCTTGAGGCACGAGATCAGCAAGCTTTACAAAAGCTTTCATAGAGAGAATTAAAAAGTGAGGATATGAATCTGACGTTCAGATTCATATTTATTTGATGAGGTTTTGGTTGTTGTTTCAGTTCTGTGTATGTAAACAGCAAAGGCCGATTAGATATTTCCAGCACTTTCATGATAACCAAACATCTATACCCTCCACTGATGAGCCAACCCCATCTCCTTATTTTGGCAGTTCCCATGTGGGCAGTGGGAGCCATTGTTGTGGTGGTTCTGGTTTTGGTGGCATGCTTCATCTTCTGCATTTTTAAGAAATGCTTTGGGAAAAAGAAAAAGCCGAAGAAAGCGAGGGAGACGAAGGCAGGTCGCCGCAGAAAAGCAAAGGAAGGTGAAGGAGAGGCTGGAGATAAGGTACACCTATCACTGTATTTTCAGTAAAATTAAATAATCTTACCAGCTCAAGATCTACAAGATGAATATCAGGTGTGTTTTTATTTTATTTTATTTTATAGGACGGGGAAGTGAAGAACGCAGGAGAGGAAGAGGAGAAAGAACAGGAAAAGCTGGGTAAACTGGAGTTTTCCTTGGACTACAACTTCACAGATGCTCAGGTAAATCCTCAGTGGAAACGTTAACATTACTACTCTTTCTTTTTGACCACTTAAACCACTTCAGACCAGTTCTGTCCAGATATATTAAAGTTCTGTATTTTGAAGTATTTTTTATTTCATTTGTAGTTTAGTTTTGATTTAACTAAAACATTTTAGTTTCTATTCATCGATAACTCTAATAAAATTGATTCTGATACTTGTTCTCTTTCCTCTAAAGCTCATCGTGGGTATCCTTCAGGCTCAGGACCTTGCCGCTATGGACATGGGGGGAACTTCGGACCCCTACGTCAAAGTTTTTTTGATGCCAGATAAAAAGAAGAAGTACGAGACCAAGGTTCAGCGCAAAAACCTGTCCCCTGTTTTCAACGAGACGTTCATCTTCAAGGTACCACTTGGATTTGTCGACTTGATTCTGTCAGGGTTTTGTCTTTGTCACAGCTGGAGTTGGTGCTTCGGGTTGTTGCTTTTCACGCTTCGCTGGGAACAAGTCTCCACTTCCTCCTAGGACTTTGCTTCCCCTTAATAAACCTCAACCTGTCCCTTCCCCCCCCCAAAATACAGATGCAGTATGTTTTAAAATGTCTGTTATCATTTTTCCCCTCTTTCTAGATTCCATATGCAGAGCTGGGTGGAAAGATTTTGATGTTGCAGGTTTTTGACTTTGATCGATTTTCCAAGCATGACATGATAGGTGAAATAAAGATTCCCATGAACAGTGTTGATTTGGGCCAGCCAATGCAACAATGGAGGGACTTGGAGAGTGGCGAGAAGGAGGAGGTACGATGTACTGAATCTTTGTTTAAACATGTTTCGGCTCTTCAACCTTTCAATGGTAAACATCTGGATAATAACCCTTTTTCAATATTCTCTTCACCAAATTTCATCCCTGCAGGAAAAACTGGGTGATATCTGCATCTCATTACGCTATGTACCCACTGCTGGCAAACTGACAGTGAACATCATGGAGGCAAAAAACCTTAAAAAAATGGATGTTGGCGGTTTATCAGGTAATCAGGCCTCATGATGTTATCACTCCAATGAATTAATAAATGCTCAAGTATCATAAGGAATTGAAAAAGACAAGCATGATGCAACTCACCTTCACTTCCTCTTTCACAAGACCCATATGTGAAGATTGTTCTGCAACAAAATGGGAAACGGATTAAAAAGAAGAAGACAACAGTGAAGAAAAACACACTCAACCCTTATTTTAATGAGAGTTTCAGCTTCGAAGTCCCCTTTGCGCAAATACAGGTACCCTTTATTACCGGTAATCAGTTTTGTACAACAAAGCGCTGTGTGGACAAGTTTGTCTGGGTCATGTGTATTTCTTTTGCCTTTTAGAAAGTACAGGTTGTCATCACGGTATTCGACTATGATAAACTTGGAAGCAACGACCCCATTGGAAAGACCTTTATGGGTTATGGAGCTACAGGAGTCGGACTGCGCCACTGGTCGGACATGCTTGCCAATCCCAGACGTCCAGTAGCCCAGTGGCACACTCTTCTGCCTGAAGAAGAAGTGGATGCGGCACTTAAAGCCAAACCTCGTTAAAGTCACACCTGAGTAGTGACTGCTGCCAATTTGCTACTTGTTGTTTTCTTAATTTTCCTATTTCTGCTTTCCATTTTGTTTCTCTTGAGACATTTTAATGTATGTGTGTGTCTGTAGGTGTGTATATATGCACCTGTCATATACAGACAATGTTTGATATTTGAGTGTTATTAAAACCACGTGGCCCCATATTTACCTCATACCAAAAACTGTCTTTACAAGCCTGGAAACCACATATCTGTAAATGTGCATCTCTTGTGTTGGCCCATGCAAGGGTATGTTAAAAATGGATCAAAGAGATTTTTTTGTGAACTGTTTTTTGGCTTGAGTTTATAGATCTTATTTACTTTGGGCCTTTTTGCTCATTTTCTAGTGTTGTGGTGCAATACCGTCGTGAAAAATACAAATAAACCTACAATGGGATGTTTCACATTAATGCTCAGTTTCTTTTATTATGTTGAATAAACTGTAACAACGAAGGGACTCACAGAAGAGCGTACTGTGTAATTCAGTCTTTTCACCAGTAGATGGTGTCTACGTAGCCAAAACTGTTGCCTAGCAACAGAACCCAAACTTACTTTCGGCTTCAGACTTTTTACAGCTACCGTGAAAGAGTCTGTTAGGTGAGGTTTAACAAACACTTTTTCATATTATCTGCTGTTTTTTAATTACAGCATTAAAGTCAGAGACACGCTCGGCGTTTGAGTAATAGCTGTAGTTTCAGGGCACCACTTAAAAGCTCTATAGCAGATGACTACCTTTAGCTTAGCTGAGCTAAGCTATTTTATATGAGCCCTATTCCAATTGTGTTACGATATGGTCGCTTAACCAGCGCCGTTTGTTTTGTCTTGAAGTAAACCACCTGGGTGCACGCCTTTGTTTGCTTTTCTTTGCAGTATGAGTGCTGGACGGGCATCTGAAGGTGCTGGTTGCATCACTTGGTGGGGCTTCAGTCCTGCGCGCGACCTGCTCCATATCGGTAAGAGTCTTGATTGCACGAGGATGGGCCTTTTGCGCACGTGCATCAGAGCAGATAAAGGATTGTACGATTAGCTTTGATGTTTTTAAAAAGTGTTCATTTATTATGCTGCGTTGAGTGTAATTAAAATAGAAGCATGTGCTAGTTTTACATACATAAATACACGATGCACGCGTGTTATCTTAAAATTAGGCACAGCCAAATTTTTTTTCTAGGTTTGTTAATAGAAATAATAATGCTGTACTCATAAATATAGATTTATTAGTGTGTAAACATGAATTTGTTTTAAATTTTCAACAATTTGATGCATTCTTATAAACCTAGAATTAAAGCATTAAAAATACATAGGAGCTATTGGTGCAAGTTGTCATGTTGCCTCTTGAATACAGTGATAGAGGTGGACATTGATGTTCTGCCTGATCTAATGTGTGTGGCTAGAGAATGGCCACATATATCCTATATCAGAGGCAGAGAAGAAGTTAATTCTCAGGTGTTCATGTGCTGTGGAGGCAAGTTTTAATTCAAGTCTGCACCTTCATTCTCAAGATGTGAAGAATCATATCCATCTTTTATTAACTGAGAAGGGATCCCCTTTAACAAAGAAGTGAAAGCACAAAAAAGGGACAATACAACCAGCATCTGAATAAAACTTCCTCCTCTTCCTCCTCTCAAGCCTCATCTCCTGAACTGAAGTCAGGAAGACATGCATAAACATGCTTTTTTATTCCTGAAATTGCTGCAGTTACTGATCATCAGCAGATTAAACATGTGACCGTCCTGTCTCTGGACAGCTGATGATGAACCGGCTAAACAAAAACACCAGATGGTTATAAATTAACATTATGCCAACTAATGGTAGGCCTCAAAATGACACTTTCCTCCTAATAAACTGTTTGATTACATTCTCGCATTGTATGAGAGGTTTGTGTCCAAGTCGGACCCACTAAAAAGAACGTTTCACTAATGCCGGCTAACAGCAGCTAACAGAGGCAAAAATACCATTGACGATCATTTGTCACGTTCTAATCGGTCAAGCTGATGGAAATAATGTTTGTCAATGTTTGATCTTGGAGATGATGGCAATGTATGAGTGAAGACAAGGTTAAAATTATTTTAAGACTTTAAAACAACTAAATGCATATTTGTAGCAAGTTTTTCCGTGCAGTTTTAAACAGTTTGTCTTCTGAACATTACATTTTGCTGAAATTTGTTCTGACAACTGAAAGTTATGCTGTCTGATCATCGGATACTGTCTCCTACACTTTGTCTCTGTCAACTCAATATCACAGGTCCATCAGTAAACGTCTGAGCTCTCTCTTGAGATTTTTATGTTCAGTTTCTGTCACCTACAGTTTGTCAGGTTAAATGCAGTGAGGTTCATTATCTAGCGATAGAAGTATAGTATGTGTTCTCTGTCTCTCTTTCTTTTACCAGGCCCTGAGAGATGTGAAGGGGACATCAATCTGTTGCTGGTGGGCAGTGGAGATCCACGACACATTCTGAAGACCATTGCCGGTTTGCAAGACAAACAAAGTGTCCATGTGAGCCTTTTTAAGTCTTTTTAAACTGCAAATGGCTAACAATACATTGAGCAACACATAACGTCTTCTGCCGCACTGCAGATATGGGTGATAGAAAACAGCATGGAGGTGGTTGCTAGACAGCTGCTGCTCCTCTACCTGGCACTGATTCCCCAGGACAGCATGGGAATTAATGGTAGGTGGGAGTTGGATAAATTATTCACTTTATTAAAGCAAGAATTGTTGTTGTCCACAAACCAGTGGGTTTTTTAATCCATATTTTTAATTTTCAGAGAAGACTGAAGTTTTCCTAGAGCTGTTTGGAAACAGTGAAATCCGCAGTCAAACAGAGGAAGTACTGCAACGTGTAGCATCACAGCTTTCTCTGTCTGTTACTGAAATGATGGCAATGCATGCCTGTCTGAACACAACTCTCCTTAAGGTACAAACTTCTAGTGAAGAAGTCTGTTTTCACCTAAACAGCCAGATATTGAGGTTTGCTCTGTATAATCTGTGGTGTGCTGCACATAATCATTATAATTTGTAAGTGTAAGCGCTTTAAAAATTAAGAAAAAGCCTACAAATTGTATTCGCTGAGGATAGACACTTTTTACAGTTTAAGGAGCGAGACGAATTGGAAAGGATTTTTAAGTCATGGATCCAAGCTCGCTCTTCATCGTCAGAGCATCCTGGTCCTATCATGTCCAAAGCTTGGGATTATCGGGTCAGGCAACACCTCGGGACACGCTATGACTCCAAGAAGGGCTGCTTTGACTGGGATCTTACAATGAAGCTTCACGAGAAAGGGGTATCTGAGTCTTTTCTGCACTTTCCTCTGGTGTGGCCAGAGTTATTCAAAATAAGAAGTTGGTTAAAGAAATTCAAATGTATGTTTGTACACTGGCTGTCTGCAGTGTGGCGTCATCAACAGACAGCAATACATACGATGGAGGGAACAGGGACTGGCATTCGACGTGAGGGAAGGCGCCTATCAAATAACCAATCCTAGTTTGCTGTCTTCTAGAGTGTTTAGTCAGGTAGTTACATATTGTTTTCTCTCTTCTACAGTGCATGAAAAAGATTTTTCACCTTTGATATTTTTATTTGTTTTTTGTCACGTTTCATGATTCAGATCATTAAATAGATTTTAATATTCAACCAAAATAATTTGTGTGAATACAATATGCAGTTTTTAAATTATGATGTCATTTATTAGGAGTTAAAAAAAAACTGTCCAAACAGTCTGGGTCCTGTTTGAAAAAGTAACTGTCCTCTAATTGTTTTAATTCAGCCACTGGAGGATTTTAAGTGTGAACAACCTTGTTTAAAGTCGTGCCAAATTTACTCAGTCTGGTTTGAGTTCAGACAAACTTTTCAAAAAGTTCAGCTTTTGTCTCACAATCAAGACGTTTTTTGGCAAATGTGAGACAAGCCTGATCAGTCTCTTTCTTATTGTTGAATCGTGAACTCTGACCTTAACTGAGGCAGGTGAGCCCTGCAGATCTTTAAATGCTGTTCTGGGGTTTTTTGATTTCATGATTCAGCAGGTCTGGCATTAATCAGGCCTGAAGAAATTGAACTCAGCCCTCTGAAATTAGGTTATTCAACAAAAGGGGCAATTCCTTTTCACACAGGGCCAGATCGGTGAGGCCAACATTTTTTCCCTTAATAAAAATGACAATCATTGCTTTTTGCATTTACTCGAGTTATATATTTTTTTTTATCATATTTAAATTGTTTTACTGAACTGAAACATGTAAGTGTGACAAATATGTGAGAAACCATGTCAAGAAATCAGGAAGGGGGCAGCTACTTTTTCACTGCACTGCAAACAGTAAGATGACAAAGGAAGCTTATTTTGGGTGTGTGTCTGTACAGAAAGGAAACAAAGTAGCCATCAGAGGATACTGGGGAGACATCGTTTCTAGTCCTTACCTGTCCTTTGGCATCGAAACTGATGACAAAAGTCTGCTGAAGACACAGAATGGGCAACCCATCAAGGTAAAATATACAAAGTATTTCTGTCTTCGTTTCTTTTCGTTGGTGGAATCAGGTTGTGCACATTTCTGAACACGTTATTGTCTGTCTGTTGTCATCCATCCTGTCCTCACATCCACAGACCGCCCAGGATATCTCTTTTGCAAATCTGCAAGGATTGTTCCAGTCTGTGTCCAGCAGACGGGGCTGCCCTACTACTTCTCAGCCATGCACAGATGCAGAGGAGGACACAGCCATACGGACTGTCACCAATAAAGGTGAAAGACTATGAATGCTAAAAGACCTTCAGTTTTAGCTTTGGTTAAAATCACTGACAAAAAGACCCTTAAACTGATGTGAGAGGTTGGTTTCTATTGTTATATGTTCTTTCAGTGTGTTTTTTGGACATCTTTAAGAGAAATGTAAAGGAGAATGAGGTGCTCAAGCTATTTACTCTATTACTTCCTGTCTTCCAATATTTTTTGATGTTTCATTTCCAGAAAATATAAACTAAAACCAGCACTGACTTTTCTCTAATCCCATTCAGACTTGATGTATCCAAATGGGGTCTCTGTCACCTTCCTGCCTTTGGACTCACTTCACAAACTGCCTGAGAAACAGAAATATTCCCAATTCTTCAACAGAATTTACTTCTCTGCCAGGTGGATTTTTCTTTGAATGAATACGAAAAATATTAAGTCAATTTGAAAAAATAGATTCCTTTAGCATCCAGTCACCTGGACTGCAGACTACTGGTATGACTGCTGACCATGTTTCGTTTTCTGTGTTTTTGCTTCCTCTGTCTCTGCTGTAAAGCTTCGTGCACCAGTTGGGCCCGATGATGAGACAGATTGCAGCACCAGACGCTGTGCTTGTCGTGGAGTTGGCCAAGTGAGGGTTTTTTTAGTAACACAGGGCTTGTTACCATGGCCACCAGGACTACAGTGACTGCCGTGTATCGGCATTTGCATATGGGATATTTTGAGTTTGCCACATATTCCTAATAGATCAATTGTGAAACTGTCTTTGAAAGTTAAAAGCAACAGAGATGTTTGCATTCACATTGCATTTCTCTGTCATTATATGTGTCTCAGGTACATTTTGGATCTGACTAAAGAGCAAGAAGCTGGCTTTGCAAAGAAAGTAGAGGACATCGCTTTACAGGCTGGATTTGAACCTTGGCATGAGGGGACCAGTGATGACATCCACGCCGTCTTCATACAACAGAAAAAGTAGAGGTGTTTGTATTGTAGCAAAGCTGTTTACCAACATGCGAGAGACACTTAAAATAATAAAGCCATACAACAGAGACATTTTACATCTTGTTTATCAGCAGTTTATAATCCAACTAGGAGGAGCTGTCAGAGGCTCCAGACAATAATTCATATTTGTTTGATAGCAACTATACGTTAATAATAATATTTCATTTACGGTTTAAACGACACCGTGGCAGCAGTTCAAATATATTTATATGTGTATTTTAATAGTCACAAATGTAAATATAAGGTGATGTGTTCAAATAAACCTTACAGGAAGCCATTACTTGAACACTGCAAAGTTGTTGGAAGCTTGTCCTAAAACTAATGAACCGTCCTCTTGTTTGTTTATGCTTCCTGTGTGTGTCTGTGTGTGTGTGAGGTCACTTCCAGCGTCCTCCAACTTTTCCCTTGCCATGTCCCTTTTTGCTGTATTAAGACAATAGAAGATTAAAAGGAGATTGTAAACAGTCGTTCACAGAAGATCAGCAAAATTTAAAAGAGTACAGTAGCACTATTTCCTCTTTCTGCTCTGTCGCTTTATTTAAATATATTATATTTGTGTGTGTTTCCTGTCCAAAAAGTGGCAAGATCTTAGATTGTTGTGTTTCCTGTACACATGTGGCTGTTGCCAGTGACCTGTGAAGTCTTTGCATAGTCAAAGATGTGCAAAGAGTTGAGCTACCTACACCCTGCACTTAGCTCCCTTGTTGTGTGGGTAGATTGAGACAAGCTGTCTGACTCACAATTTCTGAGCATGTTGGATCCTGTTAAGGAGGACATTTATCTGAAAAAGAAAAAGTACGTAAGAATATAATGTCTCCGATTTTTAATATAAAAATCGTAGATATTCCCAACTAAAGGGCTAACCTCGTATTTCTGTCTCTTCATCTTCTCAGTCAGATCAAACTTTTCTGACTCCAGCTGGTGGATCCATTCCCACATCTCCTTGGCTCGCTCTCTAAAACACAAAAGGCATTACAGTTTGGGTCTAAGGTTTAAACAGTTGTTTGTGTCAGGCTTATCCAGCTGGCATATCAATAACATATAGCTAAATAAAAGTGAAGGCTACTGAAGGCTTTAACTGACCTCAGGCCGTCCTCTTTCAGGTTCTCAATTGCCAGTGGCTTACGTCTTTCTGCCAGTGTCTTCTTTTTGATTTCCCTTGCAGTTTGTCTTTTACCCCGTTTCTGCTCCGCCTGCAAGAAACAAACACTCTTGCCCGGTCACGTCAGCCTAGAAATGCACCCCACATATTTGTAGAATAAAGCAGCACGACTGCCTACAAATGAATCAGCTGAATCCCTCCGACCTTTGCTAGGAATCCTCCAAAGTGAGCGCCCATGTTGGAGAGAACTTTCTTCTTCTTGGCCTCGTCATCTGCTCTCTTCTTTGCCTCTTCATCCTCTTTCCTCTGCCTCTCCTCCTGAGGTGCATCGTCAGTTAAATCATTCTTTTGTTTGTTGGATTATTGATATTTCCATGGACTAAACTAAATATGTGTTAACATAATTAATTACCGCTATCCGTGTCTGTCTGTCCCGCTCTTTCTCAGCCCTTACACGCTGCTGCTCAGCTCTTTCTGCCCTCCGGCTCTCCTACATTGAAAAAAAACCCAACTCTGCTGGACATTGACACATGGCTCTTTACTCTCTATTAGCCTGAACGGTGACTGCAGCCTGACAAATCATTTTTCATTCCAACAAGCGAGCAAAAAATAGACAAACATACAAAACAAGAAAACTATATGGGGAAGGACATTACAATTCTTGCTTTGAGCCCAATCAATTCCTCTTCTTCTTTCTTCCTCTGCTCAAAGTGGACCTCAATCAGTGTTTGTAGTTCCAGAAGATCTTTTTCCATCCTTTTCCTATGGATATCCTAGCATGGGACAAACTTACTGGGATTACTTATGTTTGGTTTTTGTGTAATGATGTACTTTTTGTCCTTTAATGATGATATTAAGGCACATACATCGAAGTCAACCCTCTCTCCCTCTGGGATTTTTGGTGCAGCGAGCTGCGTCATAAGCGGCCTGTAAAACCACATGAAAGCACACTGATTTATTATGCTTTGTTTTTTTATTAATCAAATAATTTTGAATGCTTAAGGTATAATATTTGTATTTTCTTACTTGTATTTCGGGCGTTCTTCTTCAGAATGGCAGCCACAAAATGAATAAAACAGTAAATCAGTTATTATTATTAATATTATTTGAATAATCAAAAATACATCTTGAAACAGAAAAGCTCAAATTAAACCAAGTTAATAAAGGACAGGAAGTTGTTTATCTTTATCTTATTCTGGGTGTTGGAACCTTCCTGCTATTTATTTTCATCAACTGTTTGAATCAAGCTGTTTACCCTCTTTAAAGCTAATTTTCTTCAGATTGGCAGCCACTCACAAGCACAACAGTATGCAGATGGGTCTCTTGTGCTCACCTCCAGAGATTAAAATGTTAAAGATTCCCACCTTGCACAGCAAAGAGCGGAAATAAATGAAACAGGAATCATGGCTGTCCAACTCGAACAGCCTTGATTAAGTAGAGGTGGTGGCCTATGACACACCATTTGTCGAACACAATCTTAAGAGCCCTTCCCATGCGATTCAACCCCAACTCACACGTTGACCCATGTGACCTTTATAACTCGAAAGGTGAGGGTGGAGAAAAACAAATATCACAGATGTTTCTGCATCTTTCTAATTCTAACGATTTACACGATGAAAGAGCGGTTCAACTCAGGACTCTCTAAACCACCTCCAAGGTGACAGCCCCTCCAATGCATGAAATTGTGGTACTGCATGCAAAAGTTGCAGAACCAGAAGGGGGAGATGATGTAACCACAAAGTAGCTAGTGAGCAAGGAATGCATGAAGTACTCTCCAGGGTGCTTAATCACCAGAAACAATTAAGCTATGAATTTGTATTTCATGTAAATGTACTAGTAATGTCTGTTTAAATGCTTTCTGGTGATTATTTTCATGTTTGCTTGAAATAAAATATCTCCCTCTGCTGGTACTGCAGCTTACAGGCTACCTCTGCATGCGTGTCCATGTCGCATGCCTCTCCACACTTTGGAGAGGCAAAGCATGAAATGGACCAGCGCGTCTATTACACGTTTTGCCGTGATCCTGTGTGCTAAGGTAATGACTTATGACTTATGGACTACCCACAGAAATACAGAAGCAACACGTAAACACTAAATCAGTTACACGATTTAAACCATATTCACAATTATGAGGTTCTATGGGGCGTCTCTACTACTGGATTGCTGGTGGCGAACAGCTGGTAGTTAATGTATGGTAAATATAATTAACCCACACTAAGCCTTTCAGTCTCACCTCCCTCTCCCTGATCCTCCTCTTCTTCTGGAGAAAGAAAGAGTCACAGTGTGATTTGAACTGTGTGAATTGCAGCTTATGTATTTATTAAATGAAAGAATTGCTGCCCTTACCCTCGGGATGCGCTCTAAATCAAAAGGAATTGAAAGAATGCATTAGACGTGCCATCAAACACACGTTAATGAATTGCTACTTTCTGGTCTGGATCGACTCACCCGTGTTCGTCCAAGTAAGACATGATGAAACTGGAAAGAAACATAAAAATCAGTGCTATTATGTACAGTTAGAATGTTCCACACTTCTTTTTCCAAACATCTGAAATTAAAAAAGCAATATCCAGTGTAAGATTTTAGTTTCGGGAATAAGATTAATCGAAAGGCCATTTGGAGCTAATGATCTAGGAATAGAAGAGGCCAGAGGGACTCTGGATTGGAGCAGCATCCAATTACCCGGGATCAGAGAGAGGTAACAGCTGTCCAGTCCATCTTGTTTAATTTGATTTACAAGAGAGAATGTGGGATAGAAAGAGATTAAGCTGGTCGGCTAGCTGCTATTAACACCAGCCAAGTCCTCTGTTATCATTTGATCTACGTGCAGTCTGAGTAAATTGAAAAGATCTTTAAATATGTGCATAGCCTCACAGATATTTTAACCATTACTTCATAGGCTTATGCACATGTGTCACCGTGAGATGTTGCATGAGTGCAAAACCACATTTGAGTGATCAAACAGACAAACACCAACACAGGCAAATTTGGGATATTGAAGTCTCATTCCTATGCAAATGTATGATGCTACCTGTTTACAGCTACAGATAAAAATGTTTGCAATACCTCACTGGTCATTTTTAGCAAAGATCTCAAAGTATGAGTGCGTCTAAATAAACAGGTATGGACAAAAGGACTGAAGGATTTCAAGAGGATTTTATTGCATTAACTGACCAGCAGAGTTATCCTGTGTATTATAGATAGATGCAGAGTCCAAAGGTACCAAGAATCACTGGAGCATGTTTATTTTGGGAAATGTTACACCTTTATCATCGCCCACTAACACACTGGTGGGTCCAGTATTTATAGAATCCAGTTTTGCTTTGATGAAGATCAAACCACTGAGTTTATTCACTTGAAAATCCCAAACACCAAATACTGCACACTGGGTGTTTATATTTCACTGAGAATAACTGGAACATATACTGAATATAACATTTCCAAAACCAAACTCTCTAATCTGAGCAAAGTTTTTAGTGTCATGTCATGAAAGTCTTTCCATTTATTTAAAAATGCTTGATATTTAGACTTAATTAGGCATGTGCTCAGTGGAAACTGTAGCTCTACCTGATTACATCCTATCTTATTTGGATGTGTATGGTGCTATGATTTAAATGTTAGTTTAGATATCATAGGAAAAGGTCAAAGTACATACCTGAACAGCAGAAAAGGTTCACTGATGATGAAACGAAGAGCAGTAACAAGTGCAGGGGAGACACGGCTTTATATATGGGGTCCTCTGGGTGACAAGGAGGAGTGTGTGTGTGTGTGTGTGTGTGTGTGTGTGTGTGTGTGTGTGTGTGTGTGTGTGTGTGTTCTCGTATTTACTACCTGGTGGGATCCACAACCTGAGATTTCACTCACCTCCTGGGGTCCAATTTTTCCGGTGGGGACCGAGCCCCGGTCCCCACAGGCACAACCATTGCAATGGATAGAAAACAGCCTCCTGATATGCCTAGTTCAATTTTTTTTGAAAAGTAAAATTGGTCCCCTGGAAGTCACTTTTTCTGACAAAGTGTTTAAATGTGTGTGTCGACTTGACACCCTAGTGGTGAAATGTGGTATTGCAAGTGTGTAAAATTGGACCCGTGGGGACATTTTCCTGACAAAGTGTAAACATTTAAACTGATGCTGTGAGTCACAGGAGGCGCGTAGAGGGTCAGAAATCGGGTCATTTCATTGTCAAATCACCCTCTTCAAGACGCAAGTGGTTGCATTCTGATACG
>VUQR01013986.1:24875-50155 GCA_015108515.1 Hemichromis elongatus | reverse complement strand
GTGTCAGTTAAAAGACGAGCTGCAGCATTTTGCACCCTCTGTAAATGAGTAATGTATGAGGCACTAACCCTATATAAAGTGCATTACAGTAATCCAGCTGTGTGCTAACAAAGGCGTGGATTACTGTCTCAAAGTGCTGCTGTGAAAGAATTGGCTTTATTTTTGCCAGCTGCCTGAGCTGAAAGAAGCTCGACTGTACCACAGCTTTAATCTGACTATCAAACATAAGATCGCAGTCCACTTTGACCCCCAGGTTTGTGGCAGTTGGCTTAACATACCTGGCCAAGGTATCTAAATAAGCATTGGGGGTCTCAGTGGGGCTACCAAAAACCATCACCTCAGTCTTTGTATTGTTTAATTTTAAAAACTGATTCTGAAGTACGATTTCACTAAATCAGAGGATATAGAAACCATGGCAGTTTGCCATGAATCAACTGTAATCTCCTCATTTTGACTTTAATCTCTAAATTTTGATTTCATTCTCAAAATAAGCGAGAATATGTACTTCCTGCATAGTTTGTTGAGAAGATTGTTTTAATCTCAGGAGTGATTCTAATACCAAGATAGATAAAGCCTGTCTTTGGATTGATTAATGTTTCTTCTTTGTTTATAAATAGTATGATTATTTCAATTTGTTAATTAGTTTTGATAGTTTTTAGATTTAAAAAGTGTGAGTTTACCATTGTTATCCAACTTTAAACACAAAAAACAAGGTGCTTTTTTCAGTATAGTTGAGGGCCACGAGTGCCAAAAAGAATTAAACAAATAATCAGTAAATATTTAAATAACTTACTTAAAAAATTATTTACTGATAATGAATTAAATTGGGAATAAGTTATCAAATATTTTAAAAATAAATTAATTTACATTTAATTATTCCTATATTTAATTAGTTATTTCCAATATTAACTTAATGTGCCATTGATAAATTAAGTTAATGACGTATTTAGTTAATTTATTTTGGCACTTTTGGCCATCCATACTGTTCACGGCTGCACTGAGCCCACTTTGATGGACCAACTCTGAGCTGCTAATCAGCCAGTCTGTCATCATTGGACTAATGCCTGATACCTGCTGAGTCTCCTCTCTTGAGTCTTGTAATCACTCTAAATCTTTGTGATGTCCGTTTTCAAAGAAATCAAATTTTTGGGGGTGGGGGTTGCCATGTTGAAAATCCTCCCCCCCCGCATTTTAAAGTGTAGTCATAAGCACACCTTCCAGGTATCTGTGAGGCAGAGAGTCAAGGTTAAAGGAATAACTATAGGAGAAAGTATGGGAACTGTGCACGCTGTATAAATGAAGCTATAGCATGTAATAATGATGAAAAGTGAAGGAATTGCAGACATAAAGACTAAATAGACTAAAGCATCCTGGGTAATTGTTAATACAGAGTTGTATAGCTGCTGTTGTGGATTGGTGGAATAAGGGGCATGGGCTCTGGGGAAGACTCTGGGCTCAGGGTACACGTATCCTCTTGAGACTGGATTAGTTGAGCCCCTGCTGTGTAGACAAAGATTTTCCACTTAAAGTCTGTAGAAGGAAGGGCCAGAAGAATCTTCCTTTTGCAGGGGCGTGTATGTAGAATGCATAATGTTGTTGCTCCACTCTGAGGGGAACACTGGAGTGAGGAGACACTCTGGTGTCCTGAGCAGAGGGGTCAGTCTTCAGGAGGGAATCACTGGAGAAACGACTGCTGCACTTCACAGGCCAAATCAAGGAAGAGCTGCAGCATACATGTGAAGTGTTGACCTGAAAGTCCAGTTTCCAGTAGTATCTTACTGCTCAAGAAATATATAATATCTCTTAGGACCAGAATAGCCCAAATGTTCTGCCTATTATGATGTAGAAAAAATATATAATGCACAGATGCAAAATATGCACATTTTTATAAGAGGGTACCACACAGTTTACTTTAGTCAAGTGGGTGAATAGGTTCAGTTTAGTTTCCATCAATACAAAACCAAGTGTTAGGTATGTTCCAGAATAATTGCATGTGTGGCCGTGCCAAGAGGTGACATCTCTTTTGAAATTAAGACAAACACACTGCAATTGCAAATTTCCAGTTCAAGCAGCTTTATTATCTATGCAAAAAGCATCAATTAGTAAAAACAAATAACCCCCCACATATTGGTCCAACTAAAAAATTCAGTTAAGAAACAGGGAGACAGAGGTTGCAGCACAATGTGGACCACTATTCAGGTACTACTCTCTAATTCTGTGATCACACTCCAAATACCGCTGCACACAATTCAGTTACCTCACCCGGTGCCACCACAAACCTGACCACACCCAGTGAACACAACGATTGCTACCGGGAAACTCTGCAAGGGTCAGCAGGACCAGGGTTAAAATATCACTGACACAATCTCTAAACTGACACAGAAAGCAAAAAGAACAAGAAAAATAAAGCAGTTAAAAAAGTCTAGTGGATAATAATCGACACTTGACAAGAATTTCAAAAGAAACAGAACAGTTAGAATCACACACAGCATTAACGCAACAAACATGAATTGCATTAATGCATCAAACGTTTTCAATAATTAACAAACACCTATAATCCCCAAAGTTCAGGCAGCTACAGGTCAAGATTCCCTAGGACGTGCTTTAACATTGATCTGTGTTAATAAAAACACAATGAGTTGAAAGGTATTTGACACCAGTGTGTGTTTTTTTTCCTTAAAGTTAATGACATACTTCCAAGAAAAACATACAGCCCCCAAGTTATCAGTTAATCCCCCATACTGACTCAGGTAACCTATACTGCACATAGCTTTGAGTACTGTTGAATCAACCCGCACGCTGAACAAGACAAAAGCCTACCACCCCTCCACTAATATGCCCACTCTTCACAATGTCCTAGGGAGTGGGGCATTCCCGTACACTACACATCTCATGTTCAAAACACTTTTACAATTCCCTTATAATCATTGTAATAATTTGTACAATGAGGAAAAAAAAAAAATTGTAACACGACATAGTATTTACAACAAAGCAAAATAAAATATGCCCACTAGCACATTGTCCAGCTAGCTTATGCTGCCTTTTCCAGAGAATTGCAAGCCACAATCCTCTGCATCAG
Source organism: Hemichromis elongatus (assembly GCA_015108515.1). Classification (NCBI taxonomy): domain Eukaryota; kingdom Metazoa; phylum Chordata; class Actinopteri; order Cichliformes; family Cichlidae; genus Hemichromis; species Hemichromis elongatus. The sequence continues at coordinate 47,076 of VUQR01013986.1, read as the reverse complement.
GTACACATACTCCAAGAGAGTCAGAGTTCAGGGCACAGTTTTGAGAATGTCATTATTTCACAAGGACAGAAAGAGCTAAACAAAGACTGGAACACTTTAAAGGATTTTTTACAACATGGAAATTTGGAAATGAAGTTACCTTCAGAGCTGTAAGGCTCATGGGTGATGGGGCAGCTTCCTGGAGATGAGAGCATTTTTTCTGGCCCTGTCCTAGTTTCAAACATGACCACTAGAGAGGGCAGAACAGCATAGTGAAAATCAAATCTTAAATCTTCCAGGTGAGTGGTTTGCTGGTAACCACAAAAACAGACAGATCTACGCATGACTGAGCACAGAAGAGGAGAGATGTAGGGAGGGAGAAAGAGAGGATGGGGAGAAGGATTACAACCAAAAACCTCGAGCATCATACGCAAATGCTGGTATAGATGTTGTATAACTGCCATGTGGGGTGGCATAATAAGAGGCCCTGGGTCTGGGGAAGACTGTGGGCTCAGGGTAAGCGGGTATTGTGTTGATGGGCTGAACAGCTCCACGTTCAAAATAACTGCCATCAGCTAAGTAGATGGGGGAAGCTACAGCTGCAGCTTTTAAGGTGTGAGGCTCCTCAGAGCCCCAGCTGAAGCTTCTCTTTGTTCCAGCTTGTCTGGATGGTGTGTAATAAAACTGCTGCTCCACTCTGAGAGGAACACCAGAGAGGGGAGAAGCTCCGGGATCCCGAGAAGAGTGTTCATCCGTTTTAAGGAGGGAATCAATGGAGAAAGGACCCCTAAATTTCACCTCATGCTGGATACGAACAGCTCTGCGGGCTTCGAGTTCATGAGAGCTGGGAGTTGAGCAATGCTGCGATTGTTTGCTCAGGTTCTCCTTTTGCATCTCGCAGGCCAGATCGGGGAAGAGCTGCAGGATGCCTCTGAAGTGCCGACGTATCATCTTCGCTGTGATCTGAGTCATGTCCAACTTCCAGTAGTTTCTCTTACTATTGAGTGAATAAGGCACAATTGGAACCTAAAAAAAAAAAAAATTTGGTCAACTGAAAATAAATTTCCTTCTTAAAGTAGTTCTTACAACACAATTTATTAAATATGTCAAATCTTACCTTGATGAAACATTTGTTTGTTGACAAACAAACTCTGACGTTGTTCTCAATAGATTTTCGGTCCTCAGAGAAGAACAGGGCCAGCTTGTCCATCAGCTGCACATATGTCATAATGCAAGTGAGTGCTTGACACTTGAAAGATCTTACTGTTGAGTAAGTCAATTTCAAATCCCCACTATCTTATTTGTTTTAGGATTTCCTAATTCGGTATTTAGAAAAAAAAAAAGACCTTCCTATCTGACTGATTGGGGGAAAAAAAGCCAATCCACGATCTCTTGTCCATTTTATTTATTGGCTACAACATTCAGCTATATTGCTATTGTCTGCCTATTTCCAGTTCTACTTTCATTTTGAAGCAAACTAATTTCTGGTCTCGTTTCTTGCCAATGCACTTTTTTTTCTCTCTTTTTTTTTACAGCATTTCCTACAGCTGGTAACAAGCAACTACCCTTCTGCTTCCTGTTTATATAAGCAAACACAGACCGTGTACAACAATGATCAACATGATAGTGAAGAAAAAAAAAAGGTGTAGAGAGCAGATCGCTTTGTAATTCTTAATCTTACCTGAGTAAAGGTGAGCATCTTGTCTGGAGCATCATGGAGAACAATGGCAATCTTAGCTAGGTAGGTGGTGGTGTTGCTGAGCAGAGCCTTCTGAGCACCGCTGGCTGGATCCGAGAGACTGTCAAAGTTCCCTGTCTGGTTTTCCATGATGTTTGCTGGAGGGTAAAGTGCTGCACAGGAGAGTGTTGTCGCAGTCCTCACTTGGCGCTGATGTGTACCTGCGGTGGTCAAACCCAGGCTATAAGCCCTGCTGGAACAATTCATTAGGGTGTTCCTGACGACCACCTTTTCATGTGAAGACGAGTCGTTAACGTTGGAGCAGCCGCCACTGCGGGAATCCTAAATGTGAATAAGGTCATTAGGATGTTCATGTTAATGCTTTAGGACATTTCTTAATTTTCTTACTGATTTGAGGCCTTCTTATTCAAGACATCAAGTAGAGACTGTCTATAATGAATGTTTGAATAATAAAAGTTTGCCGAAGACTACATCTTTAGAGGTTTGAACTACTGACCTCGTTCACAAACATAAAAACACTGCAAGACCAAGGCTGTGTGGGTGAGGTGATATTGCGGTCACTGGTATTCAATAGTTAGGATGGGTCACTATCACAGTGTTTCTAATTTGAATGTGACTAGAAAGAGTCTTAAGTTACATTCCAGCAGTTTACGACTGGGGTGGGAAGATATCCTGGGCCTCTGACACATTTAGGTCAGTGGATTCAAACGATATCTGCAGCACATCAGTTTTTATTTCTACATGAATGTTAAATGACAAACATTAAAACTATTAAATAACTTTTCTTGATACTAATAATTATAATAGTCACTTGCTTATCCCTATTGTCACTGTGTGAGTGGGACGGTACTTCCAGGGCAGTTTTTCTTACCTTTACAGAGCTATGACAGGCAACAATTCACACTTACACTGACACAACAGATTGTAACTGTATGAAACAAGAGGCAGAGGCAAAACTAAACACTTAACCTAAACTGAGTGAACTAAGGCTAATCACACAAAAAACCCTGAACATGGCAATCTTGACATGAAAAACCTGAAATGCGAAGACTTGGCATGAGTACATGAAAATCCTGGCGTGCGTGGCAGAATGGCAGGACAGACAGACAAGGAATGAATGGAAACACGCAGACTAAATACACACAGGAGGTGATTGGGGGAAGTGGAGACACATGGGGGAAACATCTGATTAGAATGAACTTAATAATGCCACAGGGAAAGTAAAACTAGACACACTGAGCATGAAAACACCAGACTCTTCACAATATAACAGGAAACATAATGAGACACAGACATGACAACACAAGCTTGACAACATGAAACACGCAGACATGAAATATGACAGATTAAGACACGCGGACTTAACATGACAAACTGACGAGGAACACACGCGCTATAAACACACAGAGGAAAACGAGAACTGAAGAGGAGACATAGACATAACCAAAACAGAACATGGCTGCGGAAAAACACACATGAACGATGGAAAGGGACACGAGGGAAAACATGTAAAACTCAAAACTATGTTAGAGGAAATGAATCAACACCCCTGAGTGACCCAAGTCATACTGTCAGAATCCTGGACGTACAGGCTGAGGAGGAGTAGCAGCAACCTTTCACTCCATCGTATTAATCAACTAAAGGCACGGAGTTTTAATTCATTCGAAAGCTTGACTCTAAGCCTTGTATTCTCTAACTGGAAAAGTCAAAAAACAATTTTATTGTTGTTACTAATTGTCCTCTTGCCCTGTACACAGAATTATAATTTTTTTTTAAAACTGATTTAATGCCCAATTGTGATAATTGCATTAATGTACAGCAGCTCTAATAACTACTGATATTTACTTCACTTTCTCCTTGATCAATTTTTCCAAGTTAACTTTAGCAATATCTTTCTCTAATCCATCAATGTGCTTTCTTGATGCCATTCCTACAAGACTGCTCAGAGAAGTTTCACCATTAATTATTGCTTCATTTTTAAATATTATTGATCTGTCTTTATTAACAGGCCATGCACCACATGTTTATAAAGTAGCAGGAAATAAAAATCTTCTAATCTTAGCTAATCACAGACACATTTTTGCCCTTCTGTTTATTTCAAAAAATCTTGAAAGGGTAGTTATTAAACAGTTTAACTGATCATTTGCAAAGGAATGGATTATTTGAACAGGTTTAGTCAGGATTTAAATACATCACAGGATAGAAACAGCACTAATAAAGGTTACAAATTATGTTCTTGTGGGCTTTAACGGTGGACTCAGTGTTGTGCTTGTCCTGTTAGACCTCAGTGACCTACAGAGGTTAGAACACACTGTGCTCATTAAAGGAAATGCAGTGGTCACAGAGTTGCTCAGGGTTCTGTCCTTTTTAGTTTCTTTCTGTTATTGTAGCCTTTACCTTACCTTGCAATATGAAGCACATTAAGGCAATGGTTGTTGTGCATTGGTGCTATATAAACAAAGCTGAATTGAATTGAATATGGTAAAAATAGCTCCTGGATAAAAATGTTCACCTAAATTCTGATTCAGGTCGGTGTACACTTATTTAAATTAACCAGAATCAGCATATTTCATTTTTCCAACGAAAAGAAAAAATATTTTTTTTAGTGGCAGAAACAAGCTTGCATAAAAGTCGGCTCATGGTGTTCCTGCTGGAAGTGACTGTGTCCTTGGAAGACTGGAGAAGGAGAAGGATGGACAACTGGGATGTAGGACCTGCCGCTATGCAGCTAACAAGGTTTTGCATGTGAATCACTCTGAAGGGCCATAAAGCTGGTGGGGATCAGGTGACTACGCAACAAAACAACCACCATAAACATCATTAATGCTTTTGAGAAAGCATTGAGATGGCTGTGGATCAAAAGAAAACAATGGAAGATGTGTCAGTGTTAAAACCTTGTTTGTTATTAATAAAAAGGAATAACTCTAAGAAATGTCATTAAATTAGTCAGCTGAAAATTTGCTATTTTTATTAGTAGAAAGCTTTTTTTTAATTGCTCTTTCACAACAAAAGGACATATATTTATTTCCTCTTATTGTTTCTACCAATGCCTCAGTCCTTCTCTGAGTGTAACTGGCTGGGCAGAATTGGTCTGTGTATGCTGCTGTCCACCTAAGCCTGTTTTCTTTTTTTTTTAATTTTAATTTTAATTTTTTTCATCTTTACTAAAATACATGTTGAAATCTTGAGGGCCAGCGGTGTTTTACAGATCCCTTGGTGAATCCGTTTAGTGGACCAGACCCCAGAACAGCTGAATAACATGCCTTTAATCAGAGACAAGTGAAAACACTTGGCTTGGGGTTGCAGACTCCATCCACCAGAGTAAAAAGTTTTAATCCTGCTTCCAGTTAAGGTTATGGGTTGAGGAATCTGAAAAGAGTCGTTGATTTAAATAGCGGGTGTGGAACAAAAGGCTGCTGGTTTTAAAGGAGGGGTGCAGTAAATTCTACTGTTAGCATGTGAATAGTTTGCTTATTGGTTTAACACCTTTACTCAGCTCTGTGTAATCAAACTAGTGTGCATGTAGTGTGTCTCAAATCAACTTTGGAAACTAAACTAATTGTAAGGGGAAACAACTATAGGTGAGGGGAAGATTTTCTGAAAATAACCTTCACCTGCTGGAAAACCGTGTTTCTACGCTGAAGCAACTTTCAAAGTGAGTTCTGTGCTGCTATGTTTGTATTTAATTAAAAGGTTGGCTACTTTTGAGGTGACATGAGGTGGCCAAAACAAAAAAGAGAACATTACAATCTAACCAGAGCATTTCAATATAGTTTCTGTTCACAGTTTAATTTACTCAACACATTTTTGCCAGGTTTTAACTTTGTTTCTTGACAATTAGGTGATTACAAAATTAAATATTCCTCAAAACAAGACAAATTACTCGAGTTTTTCTTATCAGGAAGAATCTGAGTCTTGCACAATTTCAGTGTTACAATAATAGAAAAAAGTTTGTTTTTCCTTTTGTTTAATTTTGCTGACTTGGTTGAGGTCTAAAGTTTTAACAGTTCTTTAAATGAATGAACGTTTTATATTTATAAGATTCAGAGCAACATGGAGGCACACTCCAGCACTTTTAACCTGGAAAAGGTGCTCATTTGCCTGACGTTGTCCACCCTGTATCCCCTTTTTGTTCCAGAGCTCCGGAGTTCCATTTCAGGTACAAACTGGTACTTGGTAAAGTTTATGACGACACTGACGGGGACGAAACTCGACTCTCCAAAGAAGATGCAGAACAAAGATGAGAAGTCTGGTGATGACAAATCTCTGACTGATGTACCTAACCCTCTGAGTGCATTCTATAGTAATAATACCACTTACCTGGCTAAGATTGCCATCATTTTCCAGTATTCTCCACATAAGATGCTTACTTTTACTCAGGTAAGAAAGAAGTGTGTTTATATTTGCTGCCGTTATTATTATTACGAACTTCCAGTATGAAACCCAAGTTTCTATTTTAAAACCTTCCACTTAATGTTTTATAGATAAAAAACAAGATTTCATTGATTGATAAGGATCAAAAGAATGTTTACAACAACATCAGATGGTATTTAACAGGTTACAAATGTTTTGTCAAGGTAAGCATCATTTCCAAATTTTAAATCAAAAACACAAAGGGCTGTAAATAAAACTCATGTGTGCTGTTTGGTATTTTAGATTCTAGTTCCAAGCACAATGAATCGTAAGCTTGTGTACTGGATGCTGGACTGCAGGCAGATAACAACAGAGATGGTGCGTGATCACTTCTTGGAAATTCTCCACCTCTTCCCTGGTCTGGCCTCCAGACTGGAGACCAAGAACCAGAGCAGTCTGCCTGGGCGCCTCCGCTCTCTAGAGCCCACACCATGCAGCGCTGCTAAGATGAAACATGTGGTGAAGTTTAATGGCCCTTTCTCTATTGACTCCATCCTGAAGAAAGACGGCACCTCTGCTCAACCCTACATTCCCACACTTAGTCTTCCAGTCCGGGTGGAGCACTCTTTTCAGCCTACGCAGCGACGACCTGGGACAAAAAGGCGCTTCGGCTGGGACACGGATCAGCCTCTCATCCTACAAGCTGCAGCTGGAAGTTCTCCTGTCTGCACAGGAGGGGGCAGCACACACCACTGGGCCACTGCTGATGGAACTACTACACCCGTCAAGAGGATACCTGTGTATTTTGTTCCCTCACTCCAAGTTCACCCGGGAGCTGGCCCTGTGTTCACTAGCCCGCAGAGCAGTGGCCTCACTTACACCCAGCCAGCACTTACCCACTGTGTTCCCCGTTTTTGATGGTGTAAAAAAACAAACAAGAAATTCCTACTAAAGTACACTTCCATTTTTTGTGTTATAAAGAGGACATGCTAATTTTATTGGAAACCAGAAATATAGTTTTGCATCAAAGTGGGCATGTACGGTCGTTTAATATGCGACCAGTGTGTATAATATAATATATCGTTGTTTTTGGCAGTAGACTTTTTGGTTGTTGAAAATTGATGGTTTAGGGTAAATACTGATGTTTTCTGGAGTCCCTAGTGTAAAGAAAAAAAAAAGAAAAGAAAAAAAGAAAAAAAAAAAAAAAGTGGCTCATCATGGTAGGTAGATTTTTTTTTTGTGTGCGTGTGATTGCGCCCAGTAAATTTTATACATGTTTGAGGTCAGTGCGGACTGACCACAAGGGGGCAGTATATTTTTTTACTTTGAACTCCCAAACACACTCCCTTGTATTAAAATCAACACAATTAAAAGTGTTTTTATACAATATATTTTTGTCCATTTTGTGGTGTTTGATGCAGTTTTGTTGACCATTATAACATTGTGCTTATTACAAAATACATATACCATAGGCATGGCTTTTGTTAGGGTCTTAATGTCTGTAAGTGGGGGAAAAAATCTATATACAATTAATCATACAAGACATCAGATCTTTCATTGTTCCCAGAGGTTGCTGAGTGCGTGATAATGGATTTGGTTGAGTTGGGCAAATATGCAGCACATGAAATCTGTTTGCGTTTCTATTTTCAGCACACCTGACCCTTTACCTTTCCTGAGCCACAACCTAGCTGGCACTACGTTTAGCATGGTGAACACTGGAGGTTGCTAGAGTAGTATGTTTTGAAATGTTGATTTTTAGAGAGGGGGATAAGTCCCTAATGTGAAAGGATGTGCCCTGTGAAGTCATGTTAGTAGACAGCAATGAGGTCACTGAGGTTTGGCACTGAGAACATCTCATTTAGCTGAAAGTATGCTTGGGTCAGTTTGGACTTGTGAATTAGTGTCCACGTCATGCTAGAGTTGTGGAAGGGGGCGAAAGTGCAGGTGCCGCCCCTTACATCTGCACTCTGAAAATATGTACTGCATTGCAGCAGGTGTCCATGTGTCAGATGTCATGCAGTGAGTCAAGTGTTATACCATTTTACGTAGAATAAATTTGAGAGAAACGGTATTTTGGTCACAAATAACCTCAACTTAATTACAGCTTCACATCTGCAGGATTATAAGAGTCCTCCTCTACATTGTTCTGATAGGAACTGTGCAGCACAAATGCTGTACGCAATCCTTGTACTAGTGACTGAAACTGAAGGTCAAGCAGGACAGTATTTCAGTCTCCACCACCATGTCCTGCTGTAAGGACACCAAGTCATGCATCTGTGTAGGATCATGCAAGTCATGAGCCCACGCAGGACAGGTGCTAACTTGTGACCCTCTCAAACGTGATGCTTACAAACAGCTATTTTAGGAACAGGTGAAGCATGACTGTAAATGATGTGCAAGCAGTTGGGATTGCCAGAGGTATGAGTTTCTGGAAATGTTTTGACTTTTAACTGAAGAAAGCCCATATGGAACCATGAAGGTGATGTTTTTATTTCGACATGAAGGTTTTTGCTGTAAACTATGACGGAACATAAGAATTGTGCAGATTCCTGACACAGCAAGCATTTGATATCAGGTGAACGGTAAAAACGGCGTCCTCTTCAAATGAACATTTAGTAGATGATACTGTTCCTGCATAACACAACAAAGGCTTTAGTGTTTTTATTCCCTGACACCCTTTGACAATTAGTGGCAAACAGGCTTTAAGGCCTATTGTGTACATGTACAACATAGGCTTTAAAGTAAAACAGTAAACAAGTATTTGCCCTCTTCCTGATTTTCATTTAGCTTTTTGCATATTTGTCACAATTTTAAAATGAAAAAAGCTATCCAAAGCTACCTAGCCCTGTGTGGAAAAAGTAACTGTCCTCCTGTTAAATAATGAAATGATGATTAATCGCATTTCTTGAAATGCAAGAAAAAATTTCACTGCAAAACACACAGCCTTGATTACTGTCAGACCTGAAAGAACCTGTCTGACAAAAGATCTCAAAAAGTAAGACATCATGCTACGATCTAAACAAACTCAAGTCACTGACATCTATGGAAAGGTTTACAAAGCAATGTAAGTCTTTGGGTCTCCAGTGAACCACAGTGAGAGTCATTATTCACCAATGGAAAAAACTTGGAACGGTGGTGAATCTTCCCGGGATTGGCAGGGCCTACAAAATTACTCCATGAGAGCACATGAATACTCATCCATGAGGTCACAAAAGAAGCCAGGACAACATCTAAAGACATGCAGGCCTCACTTGTCTCAGTTAAGGTCAGTGCTCATGATTCAACAATAAGAAACAGACTGAGCAAGAATGGTAATAATATGAGAATTCCAGTATTCGTTTGACAAAAAACTTTACTCTGTGGACTGGAGGGACAAAAGTTGAACTTTTTGGAAGGTTTGAGTCTCATTGCTTCTGAAATAAAACTAATAGCATTTCATAAAAAGAACGTCATTTCAAGACTCAAAACATGGTGGTGGTTATGTGAGGGTCTGGTGCTGCTTTGCTGCTTCAGGATGACATGCAATAATTGATGGCACCATGAGTTCTGCTCTCTACCAGAAAATCCTGAAGGAGAATATCCGGCTATGGATTCAATACCAATAGCACTTTGGTCATGCAGCAGGAAAATGATCTGAACTGGACCAGCAAGTCCACCTCTCAATGGCTCAGTGAAAACAAATGAAAGGTTTTGGAGTGGTCTAGTCAAAGACCAGATTTAACTGCAATTGAAATGCTTTAACATGACATTAAACAGATTGTTCATGTCCCCAAACCCTCCAATGTAGCTGAATTAAAACAATTCTGCAAGGAAGAGTGGACCAGAATTTGTCCACAGCGATGTGAAACATCTTTGTCAGTTATCACACATGTTGGACTGCAGCACTTGCTCCCAAGGTCGGCACAACCACTTATTACTCTTAGTAGCAGATAAAAGCATAATTTCAAAATTGCATTTTTTCATTTACTCGTTATATTTTTCTAATATTTAAATGTGTTTGTTGATACGAAACTTGTGAGAAATATACTAATCAGGAAGGGTATTGTATACTTTTTCACACCTTTGGATCTCCATCCTGAATCATCACTGAGCTCTGTTTCAGGGCTTACGCAGCACTTTTAAATGAGGAACTTATCAGATGGACTAAAAGATCAAATAATTAAGAGGTTACGTTTTTTTTTTTATGTTCAGTTTTACCACCTACTTGAGGAATTTCTAGCAGATATCATCGGAGCATGTGAGTCGAGGGCAAACTGAGGGAGGTCTGTTATGAGACAAGAATTTAGCGAACAGAGGCACAGAGAAGGAAGAGGAGTTGGCTGAGCTCAGCATTTGGCAGTGAATGCCCACAGCAGAGCCTCCACCCTGTGGGATTACTAGTGGACGACCTAGATTGCGACACAGCCCTCCAGTCCTCCATCTTTTTTTTTTTTTCCCTCGCTCACTCCTCTGACTGGTCAACAGAGATTACACTCAGAGAATGAGCCTGGCAGTCAGTCAGAATCACTAAGCATGTGACTGAGTGACACACAGAGGGACGGGAGACAAGAAAGCATTTCTCTTTCTTCACTGCCTCACAAGTCTTCTCTAATTTATGCTTCATTTTGTGCACTTTGTGTTTTCAAGCTCTAGATTTTACTGTGAAAGACAAAGTTTCATATGAATATCGAACAAAAATAAAGACAAAGGAGTGGCAAGATTTGTTCTAAGTGCACAGTGAGAGGAAACTGGAGCTCGTCAGTCTGTTGACTGTGAAGGATTAACTTGCAGGTTTGTGTTTACTGATTGAGTAACCTGGTTCAAGCTTTAATCCCCTGAACGCTTTATTGTGCAGAGAATCCTCGACGGCATATTAAAATAATACCGATGGGTTGATCTAAAAAAAATCTAAACAAAACACAACCTGTCATACCAAACTGCATGTCTGTGTGTGTGTGAGGATGCACCATGTTAATCTCTACATGGTTCTTCTGCCGCTTGTTTACAAGTAGGCCAGGACACATGGCTGCTCCACTAGGGAAAAATGAGCTAATATTAGCCCTCATACCTCCACATCCTCTCATGTGACTGCGTGCCTCTAGTGTATTACACAAATATTTTACTGTCATTATTACTTAGTGCCTCAGTTTTTCCACTAAAGACTACTAAACCTACTTAACTAGGCAGATCAGTCACACCATTCAAACAGCTCTGTAATAGTCAGTTGTTCATTTGTTTTTTTTTATTTTTGGTATTTTTTCTGGTTTGTCTGTAATAGAGTGTCAAAGTAATTGTTCACTGTGGGCCAACAACAACACACTTTCAACTCAAGCAGGTGGACCAATTCAATTCACCTCAACTCTCAGAGATATTTTTTTATGAGTTAGTTTTTCTACATAATACCGAAATGCTTCTTTAGTAAATAAATGTACCAACACTAATGTTTGGATCATACTTGAGAAATTAAAAAACAAAAAACAAAAAAGGAAGTTTATTGTTTTTCTGTTACTTGTTACTTTGGTGTAGTTTGAATGTAGCAAACACTCTACACTAAACTACAAACTCTCCAAAACAATGCAAGAGGGCCGGATTGGAGTTTTCCCCGGGTTGATTCTGGCCCCTAGGCCTTATTTTTGACACCCATGGTGAAGCTACCTTACACTCCTGTCCCTATCGCTGAGTTCACACACTACCTCGAGGTGTGTGTTGCCTTTCCTGGAGCTTCGCCTCTTTTACGACCTCTCTGGAGTTTAGCAGAGACCAGCTAATGAGCCCTCTCTACCTGCTCGCTGTCCCGACTAAGCAGCTACTGAGGTTTCCTGAAGGTGTGCCACGCTGACGTAACAGGATAAATATGCACACCGTAGACATCCGTTCACAGCGCCGGGCAGTCACGTCGCACTCGTCTTCCTCGTCTGGGGTCACGCCTAGCTCCGCCCACAGCAGCTGGCGTCACCCTCGAAGCACTGTGTCATCCTGCAGGATCAGCCCGCGGAGATACGCTAAAGACAGGGTATAAAACAAAACAAAACACCCATATTCGGATATTTTGGTCAAGCCCCTGTTTAACCTGTGGCTGTTTGAAAGCAACACAAAAACTATTTTGTGTTGCATTGATTCTTGTGAAAGTGAAGCAAGCACAAGCTTTGTTTGTATGGACTACACGCAGACGTTGAAAAAAAAGTAAACAGTAGGCCTTAACCTACATTTTATTAATATAAATATTCCTAATCTCACATTTTATCGTGTGAATTTTGTGAAAAGCGGTGACCAAGTGTAATGTTTGGCACTACAGGAAGTCTTGAAAGTCTCGAGTAGTCCCTCATTTCTTGTCTTGAGCAATTCAAGGATTCAGGATTTCTGAAGGTCTTTCAAAGTTTTTTATTTCGACATTGGCTGCTTTTCAGCCCCGTCCTTGTACCTGACCATATTCAGAGGAGTGTTGTTTTTGTTTGGTAAGCCAATCGACCCTGACCTTTGAACCATTCAAGCATAAAAACGGCACCAAACTCAAGGAACCAACCAGCGTTGTGATACACACGACAACATAACAAGCGAAGGACAAGTTTTAAACTTTAATAAACTTTTTTCTATCTGTTTTTTTTTTAGTTGACAAAATGACAAGAGGCATAAAATAGTATTTTTGCAACCAAAATCCAAAAAATCCAACAAACACCTGACACGGGACCTAAGAAATGCCATTCAGTTGAGCCATCTACTGTTCACTGAAGCCCCCTTTTTAGGGTCTTTGCCTTGCAAACAAAGTGCCCACTGTGGGTGTGATTTTGAGCTATATAAATAAAGTCTCAGTTGAAGGTAGGCTGTCAAGAAGCCATTCTTGAGGAAGGGAAACGGGGAATAAAGACAGAGGTATGGCGCATTACACAAGAACTGGACTGAAAGCCAGTATCAACAGATCTGATTGGGTGATGAATCCAAATTTGATATTTTTCCTTGAAATCATTAGATAAAAAACTTTTCTGGCTTCATGAGTGTGCTTAAAAAGTTACAGCATTATGTTGTTCAAACACAAGTTCCTTTCATTCGTGTTAATGATTTTCATGGCTTCACTCAGACTTGCACACAACAGCAGTGGAGTGTCACAGTGGAGTGTCACAGTGGGTGGGCTAGTGGGTTGAGTGACATATTATGTAAGTTCAGAGTTTTCTCACCAACACACGGAGGATGTGCTATAAGGACACTTTTTTGTTTATGTTTCTGCTTTTCAGGGCTTTTCTCCTCTTTCCTTTTTCCGTTTCAGTTAAGTCTTTGAGATTTACAGACTCCATGGGTCTTTGATTTTTTCTTTTTTTTTTTTACTTTATTAGAGTAAATGCTCTAGGAACGAGATTTTTATAAATCTAGGACTCCCTCCACCAGTTGCTCCTAGAACTGAAGAAGCTTCTCGGATGAGAGGTGAAACATTTTCAAGAAACTTATAGAAGTCCAGACAATTTTATTTCCAACCTCCTTAAACTACGATGACCTGGATAACTGAGAACCTTCACAGACAATGGCCCCATGTGTTAATCGCATGTTAAAGTCCTTTGCACTTCGTAGCACTTTTCAAAATAACTTTTATCAACAGTACTGAGCGTAGCACTGACCTTTGATTTACAGCGGTCATATTTTGGCAATATATTACCTGCTTTTTTCAAGGGCGGTGTTTGTTTATCCTCATCAAGGGGATCATTAACATCTGGGCTATCTGGGTCACCTCCTCATTCTCCTTGGTTTTCCCTCTCCAGAACTGACAATCATTGATCTGAAAACATGGCAGCCAATTTTCTCCCTCAAGTAGTCATGTGTAATTTAGCCTGCGCCGAGTTAATCAATTGTAAATTTTCCATTGCATGTGAGGGCACGTGCTTAGCCAAAACAACCTTTGGAGATACAGAGCCACGCAAGAGTCTCCTTTTAAAAGTTTTCCATCACCTTTCAAGTATCTTGTAAAGCTGTTTGGCTTGCTTTTTAAAGTATATTATTTGTTTTCATGCCACATGATGGGTGAGTGTGTCATTGCTTGTTAAATATATATCAAAGCAGCAAGACATTTCACCTGACTTTGTCAGAAGATAACAAAATCCCCACATCAGTGACTCTTACTGTCAACCTTCCCACGTAACACGTTTCTTAAAGAGGAGTGGAAATTTCCTGCAGTTGACACTGGTTACCTGACAAGCATAGACTAGCCTTAAATGTGTTAGTTGGAAGACCACTTTTGGTTGAGCTGTTACACCCTTTCCAGTCTTGAAACTATGATGCCATTTCCACTATTTCCAGACTAAGCATAGTTAATAGTAGCGTGGTGGTAGATAGTGAACACAGCTCTGACTTTTGACATGAGGTGCATTCTCTAAATAGTCATTAATTCCCACCCCAGTGACCCTCGTCTACTTTCCATTCTAATTTCTACTGATGCCTGTATCAACAGCTACACCCATCCATCCTTTCCTTATCTATATTGCTGGACACCACCTTAACCACAACCCAGTTATCCAAACAGCTGTGCATGCTGTTTATATATAAACACAGTTTTCCTGTTGCGCATCAACTTTTCCTGTGTGAAGGGCGAGTTAGAGCTGAAACCCACTCGCGACACAGCAGGGGCTGTTATCACAGTCTCCCCTCAGTATGCCACCATTAAAAGATATTTCTCCAGTCATTACCTCCAATAATACTTGCAACCTTGCTAAGTAATTAAATTGTGCAGTGGAATGAATATCTGCCCAACAGTCCACACGCATCCCTTTAGTGGGGTGCAGTGTTTCCTGCCAGCTAATATCCTGGCATTCTGACCTCACATATTTTACTCAGGAACCAAAACACAGGCTGGTTAAGGTGCAGTTTCCACTTTAGCGAGTGGTCCAACTTTGTCAGTCGAGGATGATCTGTGGCTGTTGCTGGAACGTGATGCTGTTGCCAAGATTCACTGTAAAAAAAAAGAAAAAAAGAATTAGGTGGGATTTCCACATTCCTGAAAAAGTTACAGTGGTGGGAGAGAAGCCGTGTTATAGAGTTCAAGAAGCAACAGAGATGCATTAAAGGGGTAGCACCAATCCTAAGCCCGCACACAACTGCTAATTAAATGTGGCACTGTGTGAAAACACACTGAGAGCGTTACTGCGGCTGTGTCATCGGTACCCACTGTGCCCTGGCATGTTTACTGAGTCTAAACTTGGTGCTGGCGATAAAGATATTAGGCCTATGATGGAGAGCTTGACGAACAGTGACTGTGGCTTTGAGGGGATTAGGGTTAACTCAATTCGGCTCACTGTTTGCATCTTATTCTGTCATGCAGTATGCATCGAGTGCACTCAGGTGCACGCTTGTGGTTCATATAACAGATTTTTAAAGGAGCTGCATAGTTGGATGACCACTGTTTTGCCATTTGTTAATAATTGAATGAAATTAGAGTTGACTTTAAAGGACATTGCACATAACTGGTTATTTGTTAAACTTGATATGTTACCAGTCTTGTGCTTTTGGTTTGTGTAATTAAATGCCAAAGGTTGCTGATTCCTTTTTTTTTTAAGAGTCTTTAATATTTACATATTGTGGTGTGTCTTACTCCTTTGAGAATGTGTCAGCTGACTGTCTGGTTGTAACTTTCTGTATGTGACTAAACTGCTTTCAACAATGTCTGACAAACAGCTTTCTCTATCTTAAGGGTTAATAAAATTTGCTGACAATTATAAATGCCTGAAGACAAAGGCAAACTTCAGTGGGCAAGGTTTAACTTTTGCCCCCACCGGGTCACAGGCAGAGACAAACAATGCTATTAGGATGTTAATGTTCCCTGATTCTATATATCAGGATCGTTTGCTTTGGTTAGTCACTCAGTAACAACCTTATCAGCATCAAGAGGACTGTCTTATCGGAGCACTTGCTGCACCTTATTGAGACAATCAATATTAAATACAGGTCAGGCTCAGGGAAATTTGTGATCCAAGAGCTGAGAACACGACTGCTGATAACATCTCTTTACAACCGAATAAAATGCAACAGTTTGTTTGTTTGTTGGCGTGTGATCTGCGATAGTAACTGCACAAATTCAGGAAAGATGTGGATGCGCTCTTTAAAAGACTAAAAAGATAACCACGCTGTAACTCTTATACAACCAAGTGTACTATTTAAAAAGTTTTAGGTTGGATTTTGGTAAACTTGGAAAACTCTACAGCGCTGCGAGAAATTTATTTGTTACACTTAAATGCTTCAAATCATCAAACAAATGTTAATATTAGACAAATATAACATGAGTAAATTAATTTCAGTTTTTAAGCAATTTTGTCAATTAACATGAAAGCTGAGTTGAGTTTCATTAAACACACCCAGACCTGATTACCGTCATACCTGTTGAATCAACAAATCACCTGAAAAGCACCTGTGTGACAAAGTGAAGTAGGCTATATGATCTCAAAAAGCAACACAAAGCCATTTCCAAGTCTCTGGGACTCCAATGAAGCACAGCGAGAGCCATTATCCACCGATGGAGAAAACTCGGAACAGTTATGAATCTTTCCCGGGAGTTGCCAGCCTACCAGTTACTCTAAAAGTGCACTGACGACTCATCGAGAAGTTCACAAAAGAGCCAAGAACAACATCTAAAGAACTGCAGGCATCACGTACCTCAGTAAAGGTCAGAGTTCACAATTCAACAGTAAGAAAGATACTGGGCAAAAATGGCATCAATGAGAGAGGGAGAGGGAGAGAGAGCAAGGTGAAAACCACTGCTGAAGAAAAAGAACACAAAGGCTCGTCTCACATCTGCCAAAAACACGTGAAGCCTGTGCAGATGAGACAAAGGGTGAATGCAGATTTGAGTCCTGTTACATCTGGCATAAAACTAACACAGCATTTTAAGAGCATCATAACAAGAGTTAAACAAGGTGGTGGCATATGCAGCTATCAGTTCATGACCACTTCAAAGCAAAGGTTTTAGAGTGGCCCAGTCAAAGTCCTGATTGAAATGAAATTGAAACGCTTTGGTATGACCATTAACAGGATGTTCATGATCAAAAATCCTCCAGTGTGGCTGAAATAACACAAATATGCAAAGAAAGTCGCACCAAAATCCCTCCACTGTGATGGGAAATATGAATTGAAATGTGCAAACACTTGCTTTAATGGCAGCGTATGTCAGTCATTTCCCTGTGTTTCCAGTCTTTATGCTAAGCTACCAAAGTGATCGCAGCTTCAAATGCAAAAAATTTGAAGTGGAATCTTTTTTTTCTATTTCAGGTGTTTGTTTTTTTGTTTTTTGTTTTTTTAAATATTGAGCTATTCTTTTAAAGCTCTTTTTGACCCGCGTGAGCCAAAAGTAGCCAGCACGCTGCGTTTAATGATTCATCCGGACCCAACGGGTAACTTTGAAAAGCCACTTTTCCACTTTGTTAATTTTAGAAAAAGTTTAGAAACATTTACCGCTCGAGTCCGCGCACATCGTTCTCCAAAATATAACGCATTACTCACACATTCACAGTCTCTTACTACGTGACCTACAAACACATCCCATGTCATGTGTGTCTGAATCACCATTTTTCTTTCAGGCTTGTTGCATCATCTCAGCTTTCATGACCAGTTGAATCTAGCTCAGAGTCATGCAAACAACCCGGTTTGGGTGTGCGAAATGAATAAAAGCAGAGGAAAAACAGATGTCAGGAAGCGGACTACAGTCACACTGTGTTTGGTGTAAATACACTTGTGCTGACCAACAGCTGTAAGGGCGATCTTTGACTTTCAGTACAGAAAGCTAACTTTCTGCTCTGTTTGCACTGAACAGCAGCCATGAACTTAGAGATCAAATACTCTTCAACCTGTTGACCCATTAAAGCCTTGCAATAGATAGAAAGACACAGAGGGCACAAAACAGATTTCCCCCATGGCACTACTGTATAGTGCTACTGTATCAGAAAAAGAGCTAAAAGTAAAAGAGAAACAAGAATGGAAGGAATAGATTTAATGTCCTTGAGCACTCCGTTGTTTACGTTATTTATTCTCATATCAGTCTTTTGCTTTATGACAGGCCTTACACTCTTTCTCTTTAGACAATCGTAAGTTTTATTGTTCTTTCCACAACACTAAAAAGCATGAACGAACACAAACGCACTCAACACAGACAACAAAATGGGAAGAAGTGAACCTGACTGGTAAAATAAATGTTTTTTTTAATATTTATCTTAATTACCTTAATCCTTCCACACAACCTGTGGAGGGTTGCAGGATGTGCTGGAAGAGTTTGTACATTTATATCGCTGTAGAAGTCACCAGCTGCTCCCACAAACACAGACGGGTGAAAGTCCACTGGTTTTATCGTGTACCGAGACACCACGGCCTAAATATGCTGCACTAAATAGCTCACAGCTGCCAGTCTTTCAAAAGTTGTCAGTACTTCAAAATAATAAGTGGGATGAAGATACAGAAGTAGGAAAATGCTCCACATATACAGGAAATGCTGCATTCTCTTTATGCACATTAAGGTGTTGGACATATAGTTAGCTTGTTTGAACTATGCCCATCAGCCCTTTTGATGGTGCTTTTGCAGTATAAGTGACTGACCTGAAATTAGCATAGTGCTCATATTTTTTCCCCCTCCAATGCGCCTATTATCCGATGTGTTCCTATTGAGGGCCTCACATTACAAGTCCACAGTGCAGCTATTGTATCCTGACAAGGACCTTTCACACAGTCATTGCCAATACTAGCACTTATTAGCAGATTCACAGTGTAGCAGTCACCCTTTTGCAGATGTGGAAATTTCCACACATGACAAAAGACCCCCCCACACCACCACCCTTAAGATATGCTCCATGAATAAAATGCACAGGTTTATGATAGGAAATATGCAAAGGGAGTCCTCAGCATATGCGCGGTGAAACCTTTTAAGACAGACTTCACACCAGATGTGTGTGAAATCATTTGTATCGGGGGATTAACAGACATTTCACACAGTTCCTTAAAGTAACATCTCCACAGCTGCTCACATAGGAAAAAAAACATCATCCACCGTGCTATTGATTATTGATTATATAGGACAGGCCAGCTTTAATTAGTCAACAGCCATGCGTTATCAAGGAAAGGCGTTATGATCTAACGCGAGGGAAGGGCTTCCCTTTGTACAGACTTATCTCCTCTTGGCCTCAAATCAAGGTTGCAGGCCTGGCTGCCTTCCTAAAACTCGGAGGACAATGGCTCAGATACATCTTAGAAACGGTCACATGCTGCGACCGCAAGAATGTGGAAACACTCGCTTAGTTACACTGGAGATGAATTTGTAGGTTACTCTAAGCAACAACAAAAAAAAGAGAGAGAGATAAGCATACTTGTTAGAGTCCACATCCGGCGTGCACACCGTTCTATAAAGGACAGATCAGAGAGATCACACAGTCACCTAAACATTTGGGTTGGGCGGGGGGGCTACCAAAACTGTTTGCAGAAAATTACTAAAAATAGGAAGGCAAAAGTCCTAAAATAAAGCCAGACTGTCACCGGGGACAAATTGGGTGGGCGTTTTTTTCGTTCATTTCACCCCAGAGTCGCGGCTTCCTGGTCATGCAACCGCTGGAGCGCTGCATTCTCATATCCCACAGCTGGTGTTGCCCAATAGAGGCGGCAGTGGGGAAAGTGGGCCGGACTGCACGCCCCCAAGCTTTATAAAATTCCCTCATACATCCGCCTGGCGCTACACGTAAACAAAGCAACGCTGCTGTTTCAAAGAGAAAGAGAGAGGGAGAGAGCGTACAAAAGTTTTGTGGACTTTTCCCCCCCCTCCCTCTCTTCGGGAAGTTTTCATATCAGGACAATCATCTGCTAAACCAACAGGTAGGTTTCCTTTTGGCTTTATTAACTTATTTATTTATTTATTTATTATTATTATATGGGTTTGGGGGAATTGTGCGCTCACTTCCTAGTCAGTTTCCCCGTTTTGTCTGTGCGCAACCGCTGAAACACAACTAAAATAAGAAACGGCTGCATTATTTCTTTCCTTAGTCCGACCCTTTTATAGAAATTAGAACCACGTTTTTATTTTGCACATTTAAAAAATGCTTTCTATTACAGGTCCACGTGCATTTTCCGAGAGAACTTTCTCGCACTTTTGGGCATGTTTCTCAAAAAAAGATAAAATAACCTGTGGCATGTGTTTAATAGCAAGTGATGCAACCATGTGTGCAAGACGTAAAAGATCTTCGCAGATCAACGATCATGTCACACGTGACACTGGTGGCACGCGAGTACACGGGAAACATGCAGTTTTTTTTTATGTCAAATGTTGCACTCATCGCGAGGCCAGATAGTTGCATAACAAATCCTCTGCTTTCTAGCCTTGGTATTAATGAAACAAACAAACAAACAAACACGAGAGTGGGTGCTGGAGGAGGAAGAGAGACTGGGCTGTGCCTGATGCCGACAAGATCGAAGCATCAAACATTTTCTGTATTGACTTAAGGTATTAATGGCAAGTGTGCCCAAAAATAAATGCATAAATAAATAAATCTGAAGCCTGTCCTCCAAGGCTTGCTAGCAAAACAAGACTGATCCCCATCAGATCCGCGTGACCCCTCCTCACCAACTGTAGAGATGAAGACGCCCACAATTTGCTATCTCTTACAGTGAATATGTAGGTCTGTAAGAGCTTAGTCCAGGCCTGCTGCTGCTCTGCTGATATTTCAGAACCAGGGATTTGACAGATTAAGCGAGTTCCCAAAGATTAGGGAAGCAATCATTGTTTCTGCAGATGGATGCAGCAGGCTCGTGGATTTAAAAGTATATGGAGGCAGAGGAGGCAAGCGATGACCTGCCCTTGATTCTGGCTCTCTGAAATTGAGACTGTGTCCAAATCTAATCACTACATATGCTTCTCTCTGTCAGTGAACAAAGAGAGTTTGAGCGCGTGCTTGTTTTGTAACTTGGATGTTGTGGCTTAAAGCAGCGTCCCTCCATCTCCTGGATTTACTGTGGAAAACAAGCACTGATGTTTTATGTAGGTCCGAGCCAGAGTTGTTGTTGTTTTCCTCTGAAGCTCAAATTAAAGCATCTCATTGTCAGGTGATTTTTTTTTTTTTTAAAGTTTGAAAAACTAAAACCTCGACGTCACGTCAAACTGTCAACAAATAGTTTCCAGTATCATAGAAATGCTATAAATCAAATCAAGTTTTTGTTCTTTTGTTTTATCTTTTCTGAGCTACACTTTTAGGAACATCTCTTAGAAACGTATATCCTCCCACTATTTCCTGTTTAAGATTGCGTAACAGTCTCACTTCTGCCAAGCCAAAACTGTTTCAGTTACTGCTTTTGTTTTTGGGGTTTTTTTCTTCTTCTACAATGACATTTTTCTAACAGGGGCCTTTGCATGTAGGGACAACTATCGCCGCTGAGGCTGGTTTTAAAGAAGGCACCCTGCTGCAGGAAAATTCTTGTGAGGTTTCACGATAATCTTAAAATATAGGTTTCCATGCATGTGGCAGCTAACGGCCAATCTGAGAATTGTCTTTTACCCAATGTGGCCAAATATGAGGAAGCAATTGTGCTCAGTATGCCACAATATTAAGAGCAGCAGAGCAGTCTTGCGTTCAGTGTTATTCACTCCACCGCATGTTATTCATTAACATTGCCACCTGGCAGTAGTTTTAAATGTAATGGACCACTTTTGAATATTTATCTCTTTCCATGACAGTCATTTGAAATCACTTCATAAAACATGTCACAGCAGCAGCACTCCTATCGTGTTGCTTAGGCTCAGAATCCGGTGTCGGTAAACTAACACTTCCTCTTTCTGCACTCCTCTCAAAGATGTGAAATACTAGCTCGGCTTATCGAACATCACAGGTGTAAACAGCAGGTGACCTAGTTGTCTTAGCCTCCTGCCCTGTCGGAGCTTCGATCTGATGTCGGCGTGCTGGCAGGTAGTGACTGGTAGCCAAGTTTAGGTGCTTTTACTTCATTAATTTAGTTTCTGTTGTTTTCCATTAGGTCCCATGTTGTGATTTACTCACCAAAATGAGTAAATCAAAGTACGGGACACCTATAAGTCCAATGAGATTTACAAAAACAAAAAGAGACACCAAAATACAGTAAATGTTTCTTTTCCATATGGGTGAACTTGATTGTCTGGTTTAATTTGTGCTGCGTTTGCAAAAAAGGCTTAAAAACAGGAAAAAAAAGCCCAGAGGTGTTGATGATGTCGACATGGGA
>VUQR01013984.1:15318-34851 GCA_015108515.1 Hemichromis elongatus | reverse complement strand
GTTGCTCCTGGGAAGGTTCAGTTCTAGTTTTTCTCCCTGTGTGGTTCACAGGAATCCCAAAGCCTTAGAAATGTTTCTGTTACCATCTCCAAGCTGATAGATGTTAAAGACTGTTTCTTTAGATGGTGGCATCATGTGTGCTGCTTTGAGATCTTCTAGCCTGCTTCAGTTTCTTCCTGTTAAAAGGGAGTTTTTCCTTCCCACTGTCGCCAAAGTTCTTGCTCATAGGGGGTCACATGATTGTTGGGTTTTCTCTGTATGTACTATTGTACAATAAAGCGCCTTGAGGCGACTGTTGTGGTGATCTGGCGTTATATAAATAAAATTGAATTGAATTGAATCTGAAAATGTGACAAATATAAAAGAAGGACAAAAATACTTTTCAAGAGCATTGTACCTTCAATGCTCCAAAGACAGATGATTCAATCAAATAAAATCAAATACATCCGAATCAGTGTTTTTGGGACAAAGTTCCCAATTCTTCACTAAATATTCTCATTTGGGGCAATTATGGATGCAAATTGTAACTCAGCTAGTCTGAAGATCACCCTTTTGTGACCAGTGTGTAAATTAAATAAATTCACTATCCCAGAGTACGTGAGCTCAGACGATCTTTTGACTGGCAGTTTAAAGGGTCTCCTTTAGGACCGTGGGTGGTGTAACATCAAGAGGAGCTTTTTATCCAAGAAAGACCTGAGGACAGAGTTAAAGAGCTAAAGACGAGATGCCAAAGTCAAAGAAGAAGACGTGTCGTGAATGGTAGGAGGGATGTGGAGCTTTAAAGCTTCATCCATCTAAAGGAGGAGGAGACGTGAAGGATGCTTCAACGCTCGGATCCATCAGAAATTCTCTGCGTGTCGGATATTCCCACAGGGAAAAAAAACATCCAATTTCCTGTAACTGAAAGGAAACGACGCCTAAAAGCAAAAATAAAAAAGGTGTCTTTTGAAATCGGCGAGGAACCGTTCAAACCTGCCACTCAGTTGCATCACATCCTGAAAAGCGTGGCGCTGCTTTTAATGCCTGTGTCAGGAGAGCTGAATATCAGCAGACCTCTGAGGTGCGTTTGTTTTTCATAAATGAGAACAAAATCAGAGCCGGGGGACGAGACGGGGCCGCGGCGCTCACTGACAGGAAGCAGAAACGATTGTGACAGCCGCCGTAGGAAGAAGACAGAAAATGTAATTTTCGCTTCGGTATTATTAGATGTGGCGTCGGCTTGTTTTCGTGAAGCGCAGGTTTAAACACAATCTGTCCGTGTGTGAAGGAATATGGGTTATATAATGAAATCATAGCAGTCTTCTACTTTCATGGCTCTCTGTGTCACATTGAATGTATTAAATATCACGTAGACGAGGTGAGATCACAAAGATCTCAGCACAGGAACCTTAATGGGAAAACGTGCTCCTCCTCCTTTGGTCTTTTTAAATTTAACACTTCATTTAAACTGTAATAAAAACAGCAACACACCAATGCACTTCAGACAAACAGAAACACACAAGCAAACTGAAGCATAAACTTTAATGCGTTGGAATAAACCATCGTTCAGGACAAACATGGCGTGTAGGTCACCTCTGGAGGACTTCAAAGCATGCTGAGGAGGTCATTTAGCCATTTGAATCAGCTGTGTTGGATCAAGGACACATCTAAAACCTCAAGGCCTGGAGTTGCCCACCCCTGATTTTGCAGATGATGACGATTCCTGCAGATTTGAACTCTTTCTCTAAATCCTGTGACGTTTTACGGACAGATTGAAGGAATAAGTGCTGCATCACTCGCCTGTGTGCCGACTCCTCTGCTTCGGTGTGAGCCTCAGCTTGATCTTTTATTTTAAGGCTGTGGACCAAGTGTCAGCCACGCAGGTGGAGAGTGAGGATGGTGAGAGCAAAATCAAGACGACGTGAGGTGGCGGATGGTTTTGGCTGAGCGTTCTGCCTCTGATTGCTCGGTGCATCTCTGCGGTGACATTTACGGGGATGTGAATTTGCAGTTCACAGCCCTGTGAAAGTTGATAACACTCATCTCACTCCTCATCGCCGCCTTTGGGATTGGAAAGCGTGAACTGTTTGACTGAAGACTGCAGAGAACCCAACCCTCCTCACCATCATTGGTTTGTTACACGATATCGCAGTTTGAATCTGCTATCAGGACCGCTCTGTCATGAAGACACAGGAGAACATCAATTTGAGGTTCTGCTATTGTTAAACAGTCCATTTTTAGCATGTGTTCATCATAAATGCACAGTTCGTACACCTGTACAACTTTCATATGTTCATATGTTGAAATTTTTTAATGCATATCTGACCAATAATATGACTGCTGTGAGGTTTTATTGGTCTGCACTAATTAGCAGGTGTGCATGTGTGATACGCCCATGCAGCAGCTAAACAAACTTGCTAACATTACCTGATACTTTGGCACTCCACTCCTCTGCACACAAATGCATTCAGTGAGTGCATCCTTAAAGCCACTATCTTTGGACCACAGGGACTTATAGTCACCTCTGTGTGGTGCATTTAGGGGACATCAGTAAAGTGCAGCTACAAAAAAGATAACATCCTTGTCTAAGCAGGGACTGTGCTGTTCCCTAAAACATGAGCAACCATTGCAGTTTAGGCTGCCAGGATCTTTCCTACAACCGTTACCTCGCCTTCTGTCCCTGGAGCTTGATAAAAGTTCAGTTTCTGTAAAATCATCCACATGCAGGCTCCAATTCTGGGTGTGAAAAACGTTTCCAGTGGAAATGAAATGTTTCTTGTTCTGATTTTATCCACATCGGCAGCAGATGGAAAGCCGAGGCAGTTCAGTTATTTCATCTTGACGGTCTAATTTCCATCCCGAGCGTGAGGATTCCACTTTGACTGGAGCATCATGACATACAATTTACAGGAATAATGTAAGCGTGATTATCCTGTGACCCCCTCCTCTCCTTTTTAGAATTACAGATGCCCCATTTGGACTTTGGTGAATACATTTTAAACAAGTCGAGCCGTGGGAACAATAAGCTGTTCTGCTCAAAGAATAAACTGATGAGTCGCTGCATGTGAAATGGAAATAGTTTAAGAGAAAATGTCAAGCTGGCACCCTCGGTGGCTTTGTACTGTGTAAAATGTCTGTAATTTACATTCAGTTTTGTTTCTGTCTCCTAATGTGTGCCGAGCTGGAGGTCGAGACTCCCACTGGAGGTGCTTTTACGTTTAAAGGAGCTGATGTGCAGGAAGTCAAAGATCGCCGCAGAATGCGGTCAAAATGCACAACAACGCATTAAAAGTGACCTTTTAGGCAGTCAGCTGACTCACTCATGCAGAGCTCCACACCCTCCGTGTGGGATATTAGAAACAAACAGGCGGTCAGAGGTCAGAAAGCTGTCTGCTGCCTTCAGAGACAGGCAAACATTGAAGGGGAGTTGGTTGGTTTAGCAGTTCTGCACTTCAGGGTGATGATAGATGCAGTTTACGCAGAAACAGAACCCCTCAGCGACTCCACAAAGACTCGGTCATCGTGTTCGTTTGCTTCTGTCCATCTGTAGTTGAGTTTTTCCTTTTAGCCATCCCTGACTCACGCTGCTGTCACAGCGATGCTGCTACCCATGTTATCTAAACTGTGCTGGATGCTGTGCAGGTATGAGATTTGTGTGAAGACACTACATTAGGTTCAAACTGTTTGGTGTAAAGGCCGAAAGAGGTGAGGTTTTTAGCCACAGATGGTGGGACTAAAAAACATATTGAGTTAAGTTTCAAAAGGTTTATTTTCATAGAGGAGGTGAAAGGGGCAAAGGTTGGAGGTGGATGGACGCAGGGTTGGTGGCTGAGTTTTGCTGGAGGTGCTGACTATAGAGTGGCCAGAAGGGTGGATGCTGGAGGTAAAGGTTGTAGATGCAGGCAGGAGTTCAGCTGGGAAGACTGTCCAACACCTTAACTTTCAATAAAGACATCTTCTTTTATAATTTAGAATGCATTTAGACAAGAAACTCAACCTGATGTCTGGATACCAAACCTTAAAAAAAAGTGTTTTTAGGAGGCCTGACCTACCTGGTCACTGGTCCAGGTTATCCAGACTAGAAGAATAAAACTTTCTTCACTGTGTGCACGACTCAAGTTATGAGGAGGAAGATCACAGTTTTATTTGAACTTACTGTCTGCACAATTATAAACTGGGTGATAACAAAGACCACATCTGTTAATTGAAGGTTATACGAATGCGCTCATGTTCTAATGGCAGGTTCTTCTGTCAGTCTCGGTTATATCAAGATTAATTCTGTTCACAGGGGATGACACTTCTGATTAAACGGGTCGAGCAGTGATTCAAAAAGGATTTACCGTTGTTGCTTTTTAGAACCGAAGAAGCTTCTCGGATTCTTGAAAACATCTTCAATAAACTCAAAAAAGTCCAGTTTCGTTCCTTCCATGCTTCTTAGACTACTGTTTTTGTTGTTGTTTAAGTTCTTTGGACGAGAAAGCTGTAAATTATATAGGAAGTAAACCAGTGTACAAGTCGAGTAAACGTCAGGCAGGTTTTACATTTGGCTTGGATCAGTGTCACAAAAACATGGTGGAGATTCTAGTAGACTGGTCGTTCCTGTAGGAGAGCTAAACATGGCCATTAAAGGCCAATAACCCATCAGCAGGACCAGTAACTGCTGATCTGGGCAAGGAGGAACAGAATAAGGGCTGCTAGGATTACAAAATGACCTCCAGCAGGACGCTGGTGTGAATGCCTCTGTGTCTAACCTTTGTATTTCTGTGCTGGAGCAGGGGGGTGGAGCATACCATCAGGTTAATTGGAGACACCTGGACCCAGTGTTTCTTACGTTAACGCCATCCCTGGAACTTTCCCTGTGGAATCAGCAGCTGTAAACTTGTTTTGATATCTTCAGGATCAAAGGATTTTACCGAGCCTCCTTTTTTATTTTCCCAGCGTTCATCAGTCATTCAGGGAAAAATCCATCACAAGGGAGGAAAGTCAGAAACCAATTTCTGCACCCTGAGGGGCAGGAAATCAGGCAAAATGCAACTAAGCTACAAAACAGTTTGTAGAAGAATGCATTCTGGGAAACAGGAAATCATGGCGGCAGATGAGGAGGGCAGGAGGCATGTTCATTAGATCTCAGAAACAGGAAATTAGTAAAACATTCTGCAGAAAAAGAAATGTTTTCGTTTTACTTTTGTCTGATAAAGGCAGCATAGATGCATCAGACTTTAGAGCTCAGAGGCAACTTTTAGATTACATTAGATTAGATTAGATGGCCTTTATTAGAATAATTATATGTTTGTGTGTGTGTGTGCGTGTGTGTGTGTGTTTGTGTGAGTGACACAGTGACACAATCTGGAATCTTTATATGTTGAGTAACAGCAAAACTGGATGTTTTTATATTGCAGAGTTGGGTTTTAATGGCAGCACAATGTGATTTATCAGTCCCCAGTGTGTGCACGTGGACCTCCACCTGTCTCTGCACGGGGTGGGAGGTGTTCGCTAACAGCCAACCATCCTGCTGTCACTACCTCCTCTGGTAAGGATGCTGCTGTGGTCCAGCAGCTGCATTATCTGGACCAACACTCCCTGCCAGGTTCTCCCAAGGTTAACGCATCCCAGGGGAAAAGTCAGACTGTCTAGTCCTACAGCTGTCAGTGTTAATATGAAATGTGCCCAGAATTTCAGATAATGATGTCATCATTTTTACAAGTAATCACTGAAAGTCAAGAAGGTTAAAAAAAACCAAAACTCTTAGTTTCATCTATTTTTTTCTACTCTTGGCTCTGTTTGAGCTCATAGTGAGTAGACCCAGAAGTCCCGCCCACCAACTGTGCAAACCTTCTGCTTATGAGGAGCAACCAATCAGGAAAAGGCTGTGACCCAAAACAGCTTGTATTAGACAGCCTGAACTGAACGGCTGAGCTGACAGTGTAGGATA
The DNA here is from genome assembly GCA_015108515.1 of Hemichromis elongatus. NCBI lineage: Eukaryota > Metazoa > Chordata > Actinopteri > Cichliformes > Cichlidae > Hemichromis > Hemichromis elongatus. The sequence goes on along the minus strand of VUQR01013984.1, from coordinate 28,940 downwards.
AATAAGGATTATTCTGAGCCATGAATCATGCAAAGCTGCTCAACTAGCCTCCAAAAGTACAAATATGGAGCTTTAATGAGTGGTTAAGTGTGTTTGAATGATGAAACTTTGCTTCCAGATGATATGACTTGTTAGTGTATTTTCAATTAAGTTTTGTGATGCAGCAGAAGAGAAGATCAGAAGTTAACAGTAAACAGTGAGAGATGCCTGTGATGCTGAAGGCTTATAATGAATAGCGACAGCTGAGCGTGGATGGGAGGAACCTGTGTCTAATTTAGATGAAAATGATGCCACTGTGATAACCTTTATGGTACACGCTCTTAATTTGCAGGAACAGATGGGCATGGGAGACGAGGCAGCAACACTGAAAATTCGGAAAAGGAAGTTGAAACTGAGGTTCTAAATTTAGCTACATTAGATGAAGACAAAGATGGCAGTCGCTTCTGTCTCAGATGGTTTTGTTGACCGAGGCTAGATTGTCTGCGTGAATGAAAAGGGATCACTTGATGATTTATGCCTCAAGAGATGAGCCACGCTTACTACAGAGTAGATCTGAGAACATCTTTAGTCAAGTAGAAAGAGTTTAGAAATACTGACGTAGCCGTAGGCCACATTCTGCCATAAAAATACCAAAATCAACGAAAAGGGGTGTTACCCGAAAGTGGAGCGAAAGTAAAAAAAGAGGCAAGCTAAACTGTTAACTCATCCCTAACTGAAGGTGGCCAACATGATCAAATAGTGATACTAATGAAAGAGGCAGGAAGTAAAGAAAGTCGTCGTCCTGGCGCCACTGATGAGGGTATGTTACTGCAGCCCGAAACCAGAAATGACAAACATGATCACAATGTTGGGATTTCTTAGAACTGAGCAGAAAATAGAAGAAAAGGTTCCGGCCTGGAAATACATAGTCCTTCCCAAAACCCTTGGAGATCAGCTGAGGGATCTGCAGACTGCATCAAACTGGTCTATTTAAAAGGAGAACCACTGAAATAGATGGACTGAAAGCATCGCCCGAAGAAACGTGACGTGAGCAGAGAACAGCTGGCATCCCGGTGCCAGAGATGAACAAAGACTTTTCATTTGCAGCACAGCGACCTGCACCTTCCAGTCAGCAGTAATGCACCTATCCATATCAGAACATGGTGTGAGCCAGGGGTCAGCCGTAATCCCGTCTGAGCACAACATGCAAACAATCTGGTTTCTATGTTTTATCAGGGCTAAACACAAGATTCGGAAACAAATGGAAACTGAAGGATGGATAAAATGCCAAATGGAAAACCAAGAAACTGGAAGCGAGACCAAATTAGTGCGTGTGGTACATCTACAGAGGTATGACCTGAAGAGGAGTGTTTGTGGTCCAGCTCCTGAAATTCAAATAAATTCTCTCCAACTATGATCAGTCATGTTTTTGTTATGTTTGTTGGGATATATGTTGCCCTCATATGTAAGAAGAGCGACTCCGCTTCCATGACATGGTGTGTCTATAATTTCATCCTGCCCACACAATCAACATCTTGTTTATTAATTAGTAAAAGATCACAAAGCACTTTGTTCTCTTCAAATATTCCATTGCTGAAGTTTGAGATGAGACGTCACATTTTCAGTCAGCAGCTCAGTGGATCACTGCGGGGCTGTTTTACCCCTCTAATAACAGGCTTGGTGTTGCCACTACAGTGCCAGCCATTTGTCTCCAGACTAATGGTGTTTACAAGCCCCTGATGCACACTTTAATTGTTTTTTAAATCATTTTTAACTGGCCCGTTCCTCGTCTTTAGCCATTTTGTTCCTTATCGTGCGTTCACCATCTCACCATCGCAGCAGCGCTCCTCTGGGATTCACTGTGTCGCAAAATTTCTTCCAAATCACAGCAGAGCTCTGCCTTTATTAAAGTGCCTATGTGAGGTCCAGCTGTCTGTCTCTGAGTCTGCACATCATATGATGATGTGTTTTTAGGCTGTGGCTGTATCATTTGCCACAGAGCCCTCTGATGTCTGGTGAAATGCATCTCTATCAGGCGTCCTCAGCACACCTCGGTGTCCTTATCGACGCTTCATCTCTGTGATGTTAACAGAGCCACTTGTCACCTGATCTTATTAATCTGAGAGCAACACCAGCCTGCTCTCTCACGTTATCAGTGTGATTTATCTCTCAGGAGAAGCAGGTCTAATCTGATAGATATTACACTTGAATTAACCCTTCAGGAGCTACTTCAGTGATCGATACAAGCCTTTGCTATTAAATAAAAAGCTGACTTTAAGGTTGAGAACAAACATCTGCTGCCATCGAGTGGTTTGAAAGAACCGGATTCATATTGATTTGTTACTGTGACTGCTTACAAACGGAATCTCAGTCTCAGTAATGACGAATATATTTCTATTGGAGCCCCAAATGATTTTGATTGACAGCTGTCGACAGGGTGACCACATACCAGCAAACTAAATGTGTAGCAAATGAAGTTTTTCTGTTATGAGCTGCTCTTCTGTCTGGTTGGATGCATCCATAGACCAGCATAACTTTGTTTAGCTATTTTTATCCAGTGATGAGCACTTATAGGCTACTGTTGCTGAGATATAGGAACTTGTTTTAAGACAGTGCATCAGTGCATTTGTTCTGGACTAAAGAGATCATTTATGTTCAAGTTATTAAGTATGTTATTTCTTTGCGCTTTGCGTGTGTTTTGTTCAGTTTTGCTTCTCGTGTCTCGTCAGTTAGACTCTGTTCAGCTGTGATCCTCCGGTGTGTCCAGATTCCCTCCTGTAAGTGTCTGAGCCTCCCTCTGTTCTTTGTCACTGTGACGGAGTTTCACTGTCCCGCATTCACGCACAACCACCTTTAGATTAACGCTCGTCGTGCTGGGTTTTTGTGGCTGCACTTTTTTTTTTTTGTCAACCAGGCAGATAAATGGGAAGGGGTGAGAGCTAGATTCTGAGCGGCACAGAGGCTGGCACACTTATTTCGTCCCTTACCTTTAATAAAGCCAGTCGCGTAGGCTCCATATGATCACTGTTTACATGCATAGTGGGCAAAGCCAATGGTACGGTGTTCTGGGGTTTAAATAGTGGAGGGTCACGTGAACTGCATTATTTTTTGTTTGTTTGTTTTTTATTATGAGCCACTGTGGGCTGCCTGGAAGTGTTCATAAGTGTATGTACATGTCTTATGGAAATACAGCTGCAAATAAGCTGAGGGAAAAAGAGTGTTTGGGGGAAAGAAATGACTATTATGCCTAGTGGGAGGGGCAATGGGATATAAAAGGAGGCCATCAGGGCTCAACTGACAGCTGATGAGATGTTACAGTGAGGGGAACATGTAGGCTGTTCAGCCGCTTTGTGTTTTGTTTATGGATTTTGTTTGTTTCGTTTTCCATTAAGTCAGTGGGTTATTTTCTCTGTAAATAATCTTTTGTGCACCAGAATAAAAAAATACACACTAAACACTTTCTGACTGCGCCTGTATTTGTGGAGAGGTTTAGGAGAGAACCCTGCGACAGTCACATTGTTGTCTGATATCCCCACGAGTTGTGTGTCTCCCCCGCAGTTTCCTGGTTTATTGCGTTATTGATGTAAGTTGGCAATAGGTAGCTCAGGAAGTAGAGCAGGTCACCTGCTGACCAGAAGGTTGTTGGTTTGATCCCTGGCTCCTCCATGTCAAATATCCTTGGGCGAGATACTAACCCCAAGTTGCTTTCTGACGCATCCATCGGAGTGTGAATGTAGTTAGGAAGCACTATGTGTGAATGGTTGTGATTAGGTGAATGAGGCATGTTGTATAGAGTGCTTTGAGTACTCCAGGAGAGTAGAGCTCTATGAGAATCAGTCTGTTTACCAAAACAATAATAATATTTCCACACTGATGAGCTCTAGCAGTTTGTCAGACACTGATGGGATGCCGTGAACGTCATTTCTGTGCAGTTTGGGTTTTTAACTCTTTTGGTTTGAAGAGAAGCATGCAAAAAAAAACAAAAAACAACTCAGCCACTGTTTCGACTCTATCAATGCCTGAAACTGAACAAACCCCAGGATGATCAGGGTCCAGCAGTCTGACCAAAAACACTTTTGTCATTTTGAAAAGGCTTGTTTGTCATTATGACACTCAAAAGTTGTCTGTGTGGCTGCTTTCTCTGGTTTATTTTCACTTAACCTCCGAGACTGTTTTCTAAAAGTGTCTCAGTCAATTCTAATCTGACCAGACGTCCAGAAGTGCAGGCCTAAAGAAGAACCTCTTTATCGGGCATTAAATGAACCTCAGTCTGAGATGAAGCAGAGCTCACTTATGATTCTGTCTGATCTCCATCTATATAAAAAAGACTGGATTTCAAAAACAGGTTGATTGAATCTGGTGCCACCGCTGTCTCAGAGTCTCCGGTGATTCAGTCTGACAGAGAAATTAAGAGCCTCGTTTAAACCTCTTTTGTCGTTGCAGCCAAATTTACATTTCTGTTTCATCTGAAAGTTATTTTCATTCTTCATTTTAATTACAATTAATAACCCCATAAGTTGCATGAGCTGTTTTCTAGACTTTTTTCCATTACATAAAGTTTTGCAGATTGCTGGAGCAGCTTGACAAACTGAAAACAGCCTCAATTTATTTGTTTCACACAGATTCACAGACCACACATATTTATAAACCACAGTCTTCGTTTGCTTTAATAACCAATTATGGAAACCGAAATTACAAATGCAGTCATTTAACAGTGCGGAATATCAAAACCAAGTCATTTGTCATTAAAACTCCCAATTTTCAAAGTAAATATTAAAATGTGTTTTATTTCTCAGCATGTTCTCGATAAAAACGAGCTAAATCATAAAGGAAACTTCATTAAAAGTTATTTACTGAGTAAATTACAGAAATGCTTTTTTGCGTGACGTTTATAGAAAATCTGGCAGTGACACAGAAAAGTTTTCATCCACCCACTAAGTATGGAGCTCTGGTGAAATGTGACAAATTGCTTTTTCTTTATTCCCTTATCTGTCAAATCAAACCATGAATAAATGCAGTTATTCCACCAGATATGTTTTTTATTTTCAAATACACAACATCTCTGAAAGAGTCAGGTTGCCGGGTCTGTGACCCAGCATTATGAGTTTATTTTGTATTTTTGATTTCTGAGGTTTTATTTGAACATGTTAAGTGCTTGTGTTATTTTTAGTTAAGGTTTAGTTAAGTCTGTGTTATCATCAAGGTCCCTGTAGTTTTGAGTCTTTGTCTGTTCTCTGATCGTCTGTTATGGCCGTGCTCTCGTCTCCCCAGCCTGTGTTTCATGTCATGTCCACGTTCCGTTATGTTTCCTGTTTTATTTTGAAAAATCTCGTGTAACATCTTAAGTGTGTTTAGTTTCAAGTCTCAAGTCTCTTTTCTCATGTTTATGTTTGTATGTAGAGTTTTACACGTGTAGCTTTCCTGGTTCAAGTTATAATTTCGGTTTTGCCATCGCCATTTCGTTTCTACGTTTTTCTAACAACCAGAATAAAAGGCTGTTTGTTTAACGTCAGTTCTGTCCCTCGTGTGTCGTGCGTTTGCGTCCGCTCCTCAAACACACCGGCCATCTTGGCTGTGACAGAAAGTGTAAACAACAACCAAATGTCACCTGCTGATTGGCTGACAGGCATTTTAAAAAGGCTTTGGATTTCAGAGGACCTTGAAGCAGTTAAAAGCTCTCTCTAGCTGTCGGCACGCTCTTTTGTTCAAACATTTGTGTGCAGTGGAAAGAAGCTTTTTAGTTTACATGTCATCTAAAGCCAGCAGCCCAGCACTAAGTGACGTTTACTAAAGTGGTGGATGAACAGACATTTGAGATATACAACCTTTAATTTATGCTCTTTAAGGCTGATTATGACACCTGACTTATGTATTATGCTTCATTTAGCATCTCCATTTGCTGCACCTGTGCGACCCTGATGATGCAGGAGAACCTGTGAAGCTGAGTATAACAGACCTAAAAGACTCAGTCGTATCAGGTTCTGCCTCATGATACTCCCAAAGCTAGCCAAGTGTATTTGATGCCTTAACAGCGACTGTCCTGTTCCACACAGGAAAGAGCCACAATCACCTGGAGCAAAATCATCCCGCTAACAGTAACCTCAGTTAACACCTGTTCACTTATTTTTTCCAGTCTTAGCAAATAAAAATGATGACGTGTTCGTAACCGTATTCGTGGCGTCGACACAGACTGCGGTTCGGTTCTGTTTTAACATGCCAGGCTTGAATTCCTGCCAGCCCCACTCCACTGAGGACGCAGTGGTTTGTCTGAGAGAATCTGCTCGGTGTCAGCGTTACGAGAACACGAGCCCGAGTCTGTTGCAGATGTGCCTGTCGAGCACTATTTATTCAGGTACTGGATGTGTTTTGGATGTTTCCTGCTGCTTCAAGGTTCTCAGAGACAAAAGAAGTTTAGAGCCAGAGGTGACAGACTTTCAACAAAAGCTGAGCCTCAAATCACGTAACTGCCTGAATGTTTCCCACAGTGGGAGACGAAAACTCTATGAAAATATACACAAAGGAAGTTACAAGGGACTTCATGTCTGCATTCAGTCGGGCGATATTCTATTTTCTTTCTTTTTGTCAAGAAATCCCATCAGCAAGAAAATCAACAATGAACTCCTACCAACGAGTCAGCCTTTACAACCAATGTCTGATATTTCCCATTATTCATTATTCCTTTGTAGCACAGAGCTCCGTTGTTATCCGGACATGATTAGAACGCATCGGTGCAATCACAGCTTCTCCTGAATGATCACTGAGAAATTTAAAACTAATGATTTTTGTGGAGTAGGATCCCAGAAAACACGTTAAAATGTTCAATTAAGATGTTTTGGCTTTGATTTTGTTCCAAAATCAGTTGTGCCAACATCAAGATGAATTTCTCCAAAAGCAACGAGACAAGCCAGGGAATAAAGTTACATGTATGTTCACAATCCCTCCAAAGTGCACTGACTGCTGTTTGTAGATAGCACAAGAAAAAACTTCACCAATCACAACATTTCCTTTTGTAGAGTGTGTAACCTTAAACAGCCAATATCCACCTTCTTATGTTAAATTAATAATTAGTACGATAGGCTGACACATGCTTCCCCTTACCAGGAAGCTAGAAATGTTACATGTAGCACTAAAAACACATTTCAGTGTGAGCTTTTCGGTCAGTGGAAACAACGATGCGAATATGAGCGTCTAATAGGTTAGAAGAAGACCGAGAGGCAAAAATATAAAACATATTAAAACATGTAAAGACAACTTTACAATAAAAAAATTAAATGCACATCATAGGTGGATCCGGTACAATAGCTGAGCATACCTCTGACTATTTTTGTGTATATTTTTTTTTAAATGTTTTGTTTAAACTGTGATTTTTGTGTGTGTGTGTTTTTCTGTGCTGTGTAATTTCATTCAGTGATTCCTTTGTGACGTACTCGCTGACAATAAAGTAATCTGAGTCTGGTGTTTAGCTAGCGACTGTTTGCAGATGACTTGACATCATCCACGAAACCATAGCAACCTGCTGCGACCAAAGCATTCGCAAGGAGATATCTGGCTCAGAGCCCTGAGTGGCCTCTGCGTGGCAGATTTCACCTCGCAACTGCCAGCAACCTCCACCAACCTGTGCCGCATTTTATTTATTGATTTGTTGATTAAAAACTGAGAAAACTCTGTTAACATCACAAAGAAATATTTGTTAACAAAAACGATAACTTGCCTCATCTGTGGGAACAATTATAATGTGATGCACATGTTACAGATGTTGTCATAGTCCGTGAATTTGCAAACATCCAGTAAACGCTTTGCTTCTCTTCTGACATCACGCCCTCCTCTGCTCACTCCACCGTGACACATGTGCACTATGTTGTTCTCAACCAGGAAAGATGTATGAGGTGGAAGAAAAGTCATGTTCTTAATATATTTTTTGACACTTAATATATTTAAAAAAAAATAAAATAAAAGCCTAGAAGGAATTTACCATTTAACAGCAAGAAGTGGAAATGATAACAAGATGAAAAAAGGAAGTGTTTGTTAGATAAACTGAGGCCAGCAGAGCAGCGAGTGCATCTGACACATCTCACGTAATGACCTAATTCCAAAAGAACACACACATCACCGAGTGCTGCAGATCGATTCCCATGCGTGTGCAATATCATCTACTTTAATACAACAGAAAAAGGCTGTTTTTGCAGTTAATTAAATCATAGTGCTGCACATGAGAGCACAATAGTTCAATCAACAGCTATTTCAAAGTGAGAAATACCTGCTGAAAATAAAAAACACGATTGTTTCAAACAGCAGCCTAATGGGGGAAAAGTCTGCCTTTATTTTAAAGCTGCTTGCTTCAGCACTCGCAGTGGTCATACAAAACTACTCCTCAGATATTTTGACATTTTTACTTTTGATGATTTTTTTTTTAAATATGTAAAGATTCTGAAACAAAGCTATTTTATTTACATATCATTGTATGTAGACATAAGACACAGCCTGGAACTGATTTTCACAATCCTCGGGTCATTTTAGAAAATAAAGCGAAAAAAAATAACCTTCATCCATCCTGAATGGAACACAGACAGTATCTGTTTTCTATCCAACAAAAGCAAAGCAGAGTCCTTGAGACGCCATCATGCAGCCCACCTGTGAGATTATGTGTTATGGGTTCGTGCCTGAGCTGTCGAGCATCTCATGGGAGGTAGTCAGAGGTCTTCTCCAGCATCGGTAGTCTGGTGGAGTTTCTCTGTTGCAGATTTGTCCGTCTGTCATCAGGCTGGATTCACTTTGACCTTGGTCGTAGAAAACCAGCAACATAATAAAAATCCACAGTGGCTCACTGCTGAATGTACAGACAAAGAGAAACATTTACTCCCCTAAGCCTAGAGAACAACCTGACCTCACCAATGCCAAAAAAAAAAAAAGAAGTCCTGGAAGCTGATATTTTCTTTTTACCTGTCTGCTTTTCATAGGCTGAAAAAATACATTTCATCGTTATTTATATATGCTGGATAACCTGGATGGTTGGTAAAACTCAGGGAAAACACTTCGACATGGTTGTCAACATCGATTGTGGGATTACACACTGATGAAAAATGTTGGTGGTTAAACTTTCAGAGATTCTAATCTGAAAGTGTTGGTGGAGCCTGCGCATGCTCAGGCTGTCTGCTTTATTAAACCGTACATGGCAGCAGTTCCTGTTTCCATAATCAGAGCTGTCATTACTAACGTGCTAATTATTAAAAGTTTTGTATATCACAGAAAAACTCATCTGTTACGTACGAGTGCTCATATACTTGCTATTGCTAGCTCTGAAAGCACAGATGGTAACTGATCTCAGAGCAGTGAAAGCCGAGCCAGCAGCAGCAATGTAATAATCTCCCATAAGTCTCAAAAACCAGAGGCTTATTACAGTAAACACAGAGACGCCCATCAGATCCCACAGGCTCCACAATCAAGCAGAATTAATCCTGTTTCCAGAGACCGGGTTAGAAAAACAACTGTGGCCACAAGATGGCAGTAATGTAACGGATCAATGGGACGCAAACAGGTATGAAAGAAGAATCATGACGGCATCTAAGGCGGGGGTGTCCAACTCCAGGCCTTGAGGGCCAGTGTCTTGCAGGGTTTAGATCTCACCCTGGGTCAACACACCTGAATCAAATGATTAGTTCATTACCAGGCCTCTGGAGAACTTTAAGACATGTTGAGGAGGTCAAATGCTTGGTTTGCATTATTAGTTAATGTTCACTGGGGCTGCCCTTTTCACTGACTCTGTTTGTCATTTTCTAGCACAGCTGAAGGATGGAGGGTGTGCAGTCTGGTTATATCACAGGATCCTTTTTGTCTTTTGGGGATTATGTGGTGACCTGCAGTACCTGGAGTGCCCACTTTAGGTTTGGTAATGAGTTGCTGCCTCAAGCAGAAGAGCATCTCAGGATTTCCTCCATGTTTAAGGAAAGAAAGGACGGGGAGAGTGACTGGTGCAGCTGCTGCACGGATATGGACTGTACTGGTCTGTTGTGGCGAAGAAGACCAATGAGTCTACATTCATACCCTCACCTATGACCTCAAGGTGTGGATAGTAAGTCAAAGAATGAGATGAAAAACACGAGCTTCTTCAGTCTGAAGGGTTTCTGGGCTCAGAGCAGAGCCGCTGCTCATCCACATCAAAAGGAGCCAGTTAAGGTGGTACCATGATGCCTCCTGTGCCCTTCCTCCAGAGGCTATCTGGGAGGAGAACCTGGAAACACAGCAGAGATTATATCTCTTGTCTGGCTAGGAAACATCTCATTGTCTCCATGCAAGAGCTGGAGGGTTAGATGGTCTGAGCATCTCTGGCTTTTTTCCTCCAGGTTTTTTGCCTATGTGTAACGCCTACAGCAATAACAGCATTAAGTAATAAAACATGATGATGGAAAACATAAAAATTATAGAGGCACTTTAATCTGAAAAGGCAACAAGGCCGACTCTCCCTCTCTGAAGCTTTGTGTCTGTTTGCATTTGAAGCAAACAGGAGCAGCACAACAGAAGCAGAACATGAGGATAATTGTTTCCTTTGAAAGGTCTGGATTATGTGATATGCATGTAAACTGTCTGAAATCCACTGCGCGCCTATAAATAAACAGCCACACTTGACACGCTGCATTTCAGTATTTAACGGTGTTTTCTGGCTTCATTAGCGATCAGTTTGGTAATTGCACACCAGCCCGAGCTTAATGTTCTGTCTGTCAGAAGATCGACTGTGAGGACGTCAGCAGGAATAAATAATGTGTCAGCCGATAATGCGTGCACGCTAATTGTTTGGCCGGCTCTCTGCAGAAAAAAAGGCCGGCTGCTGCCCGCGAGGTTTACACCGTCTCTGCTGTGGGTGGTCAGGCTGAAGGTGAATCGTGCAGCGTTTGTAACTCAGAGAGAGTCTGACTGAACCAATCATCAGGTTATGCTCCTGTTTTCCAGTTAGAACATAGAGTGACTTTGAGGTTTTGTGGCTTTAGCATTGTATGACTCACTGGGATAGTAAAGGCCAGCACATCACCTCTTCATAGCTGTGTCTCTGTTTTTAAGATGTTACTCAGCCATGTGAGTTTGCAGGGATTCTGCCCACACGATAACAGAGTATCCGACTATTATTGTCAAAGCCAAAAAAAAAAGAGGGTGAGCATCCTGCCAAGGGAAGAAAAAAATCAACATGATTTTGCTCTTTAACGCTGCACCATGGGCAAGAGATGCCCACTCATCCAGTGGTTTGCTTCCTGTTTGAAGCAGCCATGCCTCTAATAATGCAAACTTTAAGCCTTAATGCATTTTATATGCATTAAGGCTTAAAAAAAAATATTTCTTCTGCTGTAGGTTGGAAGTTTTAAGCAGAAATAACTCCCACATGCAGAAATAATGGCCGCTTTGACCTATATCTATACTTTGCTGATAAAATGACAAAACAGGTCAGTGATTTTTTTAAATATGTAAAAACATGTAAAATAGGGCAACATATAGACAACTTTAAACACAACATGTCAGATTCAGCTCTGTGACTGGCAGGTTTAGCACCCGATGCAGGACTACAAAAGCACAAAGTCAACTCAAAAACTGCATTATTGGTGAGCTCTGTCAGAAAAAGGAAAACAAGTGAAACAACCAATAAAACAAGTAGTGCATCAATCAATTCGAAAACTAACCGGCAGCCAGTGTAGCGAGGCAGGTATAGGAGATTTGTGCTCTCGTTTGCATGGCCAGTCAGAAGCCTCGCCGCAGCGTTTTGAACCAGCTGTAGTCGGCCAATAGGTGACGAAGTAACACCAGAGTACAGGCTGTGGATGCATGGATGACTTTTTCAAAGTCTCTGAAGCACAGAATACCTTCACCTTTGCAAGTAAGCGGAGGTGAAAGAAGCTGGTCTTGATCACATTATTTATCTGTTTATCCATCCATTTATTTCCACTTATCCTTTTCAGGGTCTTGTGGGGTGCTGGAGCCTATCCCAGCTATCATAGGGTGAGAGGCAGGGTCCACCCTGGATAGGTCGCCATTTCTACGCAGAGCTAACACACAGGGACAGACAACCATTCACACACATTCACTCCCACACTCACACCTATGGGCAATTTAGATCTTTCAGTTAACCTATCCCCACTAACTGCATGTGTTTGGACTGTGGGAGGAAGCCGGAGTACCCGAGGAGAATCCACACGAACACAGGGAGAACATGCAAACTCCACACAGAAAGACCCCGGCCTGATGGTGCCATTAAACTCAGGACCTTCTGGCTGTGCGGCAACAGTGCTAACCACCGTGACAGAAATCACACTGAAAATCACACCTAAATTTCTCGCAAACAATTTTTTATAATTTTCTAAGGGGCCAAGGTTGTAATGGTCAGCAGGGCCGAAAACAATGATCTCAGTTTTCTGTTTATTTAGATTGAGAAAATTTAAAGCCATCCGCGCCTTAACATCTTCCAGACAATCGAACAGTCCCTTCAAAGGGTTCACAGGCTGGTGTTTCAGTGGGAGGTAGACCTGTGAATCATCTGCATAACAGTGAAAGGAGATACCATATTTTTAAAAATAGAGCCCACTGGACGCATTTAAATTGAGAAGAGAACCGGGCAAAGAATAGATGAACCGAGGAACCCCACAAAAGAGCGAGGTCCTTGGGAATAACATGCCTCTGAAACCAACATAGAGGGATCGATTAGATGTGTAAGATTTAAACCGCTCCAGTGCTTTCCCTTTAATACAGGCTTATTGCTCCAGATACGAATCCTATGATCCACCATATCAAGACTTGAGGACACGACAAACCGTGAACACGACTGAGGAGATAAGACACAGAAAGGAACTGACATCATGAGGAACTAAGGAGTATAAGCAAAGTATTGATATTATACTCAGTACAGACTTCAAGATGAATCCTCTCTAAAATCCAGATGAAAGACCCAGGTCCATGACACATCACTGGTTTAAGTAATCCTCTGGGTCAGGGGCCTTTCTATGCTTAAATGATAGGTCAGTGTTAATGGGCTCAACAAACAAAACATTACTAAAGAGGTCAGATACAGAGACTGGGCTACAATGTCGTCATATTTCAGCATGTGGAGGACCTCCAAAGCAGACCAACAAGGAACTACCAAAACAGCACAGGAAGTGAGACTAAAGTGGAACTAAACTCTCAGGAGAGAAAATACACAAGACTGCGCCTGAAAATGAGTGAAAAAGCAGCCAACGTTTTGAAAGACCTCCAGAAATCCTGGAGAACGTCTGCTCAAGTGTGGTTCCCTGCAAGCGAAATATGAAGACATATTTCACTAACATCCTCACAAAGGCCGAGAGGGTTGGAAGCAGTTATCTTCCACTCGTGGATTCTCCTTTAAAGGTTTCAGATTCTTCACAGCCTTTTTAAGCAGTGTCAACCAAACCGGAGCAGCTCGTTCACGTTCCCGTTAGCCCGTCACGACGTTAGTCACGCCAACTTTCACATAATTGGCCGTCGTCTGGCTGTAAAATGGTACCAGACGATAACTTTGAAATGGAAAGGGCCATAAAGTGAGTGTGAGAGCGACATCACTGCGTTCCCTGCTCTACGCTGCAAGTGTAATTCAGGCGACTTCACATCAAAGTACAGCCAACCCCCCCCCCCCCCCCCCCCCCCCCCCACAT
>VUQR01013984.1:0-13888 GCA_015108515.1 Hemichromis elongatus | reverse complement strand
AAATGAAATAAATAAAACAAACAAACAGAAAAAAAAAGAATATGAGAAAAAAAATACAACAATATATATCAATAAATCTCAAATTTCTAAAATAAAAATTTACAAATTTACAAAATAAAACAAATGTATAAGGTAAGACCTCACCAATAAACAAGAAATAAAATGTCAAATATTTATATATAAAAGTACAGATTCATGTAAAAAAAAATTAGACATTTACAACAACAAAAAATACTGAGTGGAAAAAATAAAAGGTTTACCAGGAAAAACACACATCAAACATTTAGAAAATAAAAATAATTATGGGATTAAAAACTCAACAATAAAAAACCACAAAACATAAATCATCTCAAAAAAAGGTAAAAGCTTCAAATTTACCACGAAAACATTTGAACGCATTGGAGGAAAAAAAAACTTGCTAAATATTTTTTAAAGGTCCCAAATTTACAAAACAAAAGCTTTTTGTTAACTCTTAAATTTGACGACATGGAAGGTAATAAAATTGGCTCCTGCTAACTTTGATAAATTTAGAGGATAAAGCTGACCAAACACCAGATCACCTCCATCTCTACATACGGTAAAGACGTCTGTACGATCAACTTTATGATGACTTTCAGGAAAAATAAACAAATTAATGAGTCCTCATTAATCATTTTAATTAATACATTATAAATGACTAAAATGATTCAATCAGACCTCCATTAGGACATGATTATTACAGCAGCATTTAGACAACAGTTTAATTACCTCTAAACGAGAGGAATTTAAAATGTGGCTTTGAGTGAAGCTGGGGAGGATTAATAACCAGGCTTTCTGCTGCATCTCTGAAACAGTAACAACACAACACAAAATCAAAGTGTGGGTCGGCGGCAGCAGGTTACAGCTGCGTGTTTGTACACAGCCCTGAGAAGTGGATTTGTGTGTCTTTGTGCGAGTGAGTGGGCGCACAAGTGACTGTGATTGGCTGTGGAGGAGAGCCATTAACGGCCACTACAGCTCCTGCTTACCAATGATGCTACAAAGACTCGGCGGTTATCTCGTAATAGGATTTATTCAAATTGCCAACGATTGCTCTGGGAATTTTTCTGGGCTGCATTTGAGTTTTTAAATGCTGCTCACTTTAATAATTCAATTATAAAAACAGAACGGGGGGCCAGGGAGAGCTCGCTGGAGCTCTGGGGATGCTGCCCAAATCTATTTTTGCAGCTTCATAGCTGCTTTATTAGATCGCTGAGAAGGCGATCGAGAGCGAGAGCGAGAGGAAATTACAGGAGAAGATGGACAAAGAGGTTGGGGGACACGCTTTGGAGGTGTGACATTAAAAATAACTGTTGGCAAACAACCAGGCCTTTTTTTCACTTCCTGTTTCTCCTTCCAATCCATTTTTTAAATATATATTTGTAGCAACTAGAGTAAAATTATTGTTTAAAAAGATTCACATTTTGCAGCTAAAAATGTTGACAAAATGTTCTCAGAAAAAAAAAAAAGCTTTAAAATACATTAAAGAGTCCGAGCCCGGGTTTCACAGGGTGCCCAAAGTTTCCAATGCAGGACACCAAACAGGCAAAGTGATGACGAGCAAACTTTTCCCAATTCAGTCAAAAACAAACCCAAGAAAACTACAGGACGCCCGAGGAAACGGCTAACACCTCTCTGAGGCCGGCAGGATGTCATCTTATCCAGATAACTTCAGGTTTAACTCTGGATTTTCTGGTTTAAACTGACATACTAGTTTTATGCTCTTGTCAAATTATCCACTCTGCGTCCACCACACTCATCCATATTTCTGATTTCTCATACATTTATTGACACTGAGTTAACTGAGCTACTAACCAGCTTTATGCAGCCTGACTGCCAGTGTTAGGTTAAGTTAAGCTGGATAATGCAAAGATATCACGTTGAACTTGCTTCACAGTCGAGGGCTCTGCAGAGGTGAGGGCTGTGTACAGTACGTACCCAGGACTGAAACAAAGGAAGGGAAGGAGATCTGGGAAGATAATAATTAACACAGGCGAAAACAGGAAGTCACAACCAAAATTAGACGTCAAAGACACACTATCAAAGTAAAACGGGAAACACCAGACTGCCCAGAGACCAAACAGAGACAGTGAACAGGCTTGTCGCCATAATAAACTTCCTTTAGATAAAATAGGCTACACACCGTCTGGATAAAATACCCAACCAAGTCACTGCAAAGGTGTTTTACTTTTCTGCGTAAAGCTGTAATGTAGCACATCGAAGTATTTAAAGAAAAGCTTTGCTTTTCTCTTATTTTGGAAGATGTAAAATATAAAAATAGAAATAGAAGCTAAGGTTAAAGCTATCCTCCACTATACCAGCCGCAGCATTAAGTGATATGCTCCTGTAACACTGATGTGTTGGATGACCAGTACTGGGTACCTTCTGGGTTACTTTTAGAAGTATTCATTTCATGATAATCTCCAACTGAAGAAAAATATTTGCATGCAAAACACAGACGAGTAGAAGAAGAAAACCCAGAAATACTTCAGTGTCGTAAGAGTCCGAGTTGTAAAAGCACATCTTTAAAGTTGGTGCAAACTTGAAAAAACCAAATCTGAACTTAGGATGTTTCAGCGGTGCCAAAGGCTCTCAGCTTTAATCTGTCGAGGAAGGGAAAATGTTTTCTGGTCATTATCTCCTCTGTAGGGTGCACCCGCTTATATACACAGAAATAGCACATTCAGCCACTCCTGGGCATTGTGAAGGCAGTTTTGTGCAGTAACGGGAAGCTGCTAACCACCCTTTGAATTCCCTCCTCCAGGTGTTCTCGCTGGCCGCCTTCCCTGATGCAGCATGAAGACGCTGCTAAACTGGAAAAAGTGGACGAGTCGTCCGCGGCGCTGGGAAAGTGGGCTGAAACAGGGCCGAAGGTTACTTCTACATTTACCTCCTGTTTCTCACCCCGAGGAGATGCAATTTGTCTCTGTGACAGGTTCAGAGTGTAAGGGATAAACACGAGGCGCTCAGCTTATCCTCACAGTTCAGGAGGAAGAGGCTCATTAAGGGCCGGATTTACAACACAAAGCACACAAGCAGGAGAGCTGCCTGCTCAACACAAGTATTAATGATCTCTCTGAAAATATTTGAGCAACGCTCAAGTGTATAAACAAGACTTAATCTCTCCCTGCTAAAGCAAATGCTTTAACAGGTCATATTCAAATGTGGTAGAGCCCTCTAGTGGCCAAAGGAAGTGTGCAGGTGGGAGGAGGTCAGGGTGGATGGGTTCAGGACTTTAAACGGTGACTGTGTTCACTCAAAAAATATTTCAAACTAACATAAAATTATTATTATTTTATCATCATCATTAGCTTGCAAGATTTTTGTACTATTTTGTTTTCACACTCATCCAGAGTCTCTTCTCGTCATGTCTCTGTTTCATTCATTTTCTCTTTTATTTTGTTAGGCAACTTATTTGTGTGATACTATCAGATAAACTTCCTGTCTTCATTTTCTTTCCAAGCCACCTTGTAACCCCCTTCAGACCCAACTCCTCCTTTTCATGCTTAATCTAACGATCTTACTGAACGTTATCCTGTCTTCTGTCTCTCACCCCGACCGGTCGCAGCCGCCCCTCCCTGAGCCTGGTTCTGCTGGGGGCTTCTTCCTGTGAAAGGGAAGTTTTTCCTTCCCACTGTCGACAAAGTGCTCGCAGCATACGATTGTTGGGTTTTTCTCTGTATGTATTATTGTAGGGTCTACCTTACAGTATAAAGCTCCTTAAGGCGACTGTTGTTGTGATTTAGTGCTGTATAAATAAAACTGAATTGAATGATTGATTGGTTGAATGGATGGATCAATGGTGGATGGATGAAAGGAAGAAAGGTCTTCATCCCTCCAGTGGATTTCCAGAAATTGCCAAGGATCACTGACGCTGTTCTGGAGGCCTATTGTGGAAAATCCACACGTGGACTTATTGAACATTTACAGAAGTATCCCAACAAACAGAAACTTCAGATTCTCATTTAAAATATAATAATCCAGGTCAGACACAGAGATCCAGCCATCAACCTGCTTCTCTTTTGTTACTATATTTTACATAGTTTATAGCTTATGTGTAGGTTTAGTTTGACTCTTGCTGAGGACATTATGTGTATGCGCAAAGTCCAGTGAATGGAGGATACAGAGCTTCAGAGTCCGTCTGTCTGCAGAGATCTTCTTCTCTTAGCTTAAATGAAAGACCTTGCAAAGTTAGCGGCTTTCTCTCTCGCCACAGACAAAATGACTTGTATTCAAACTCTGATGTATGGATGGGAAGGTCTATTACTTGTGAATTTCTTCTTTTTGTATAAATGGATTGTGTGATTCTGACGGCTTTGGATGTGTCAGCCTGTCTCACTGCATGTTTGATCTGAATACTGCAGAAGGTCAGAGAAGAAATGAGCTGTTACTGATAAATAACCGGTACAGAGTAGCAGCCAGTATACTATGCACATCAGGAATGCTGCTGGAGTTTGGGACTCTTAAAACTAATCTGCCAGCCTAATTCTGAACAAATGAGAGAAATGATTTAATGACATTTTTCATAAGTAATGGGCTGACAAAGAACATTTCCTGCTAATAAAAGCTGCACACTCTCATTTTCCTGGTGATGAATTTAATGTTTAGCATTTATTGTTGCAGTAGTTAAATGATCAAGAAGTTTTAAAATGCCATTTTTATTTTTCATACTTTTCCACTAATTCAGCTCATTATACTGGATGTGAACGATGGTGGCTGTGGGAGCATTTCAGTGGGACTATCTGACTAATGACACGGCTCACTGTGTGGTACATACTGATAGTTTAATCATCTGTTACTTAGCACTAATTAGCAGGTATCTGTGTCTATGCATTGCACCCGTGCAGTTAAAGGTAATAAAGATGATGAGCCTTCTATCCTCTTCTAGTCTGCGAAGCTCTGCTTGGATCCAGTCGGTGCCAGATGATGAGCAGTAGATCTGATTTGGGTGTGCAGATCCCTGCCACCACTTTGTGATTGTGTCGATTCTTCTGCACCAACTAACCATCCACCCATCAGCCAACCTTCAAGCAGATATCCAAGAACTTTAAGAGACCACATGCCCGTGATGTCTGCAGCTGTCCCTTATCAAGTCTATACTGGTCCCAGTGCTTTCCTTAATGTGTTCTCCCTACTGCCTTGGCTTACTGGTTGCAGTCCTTAAAATCAGTTAACTTCCACCTCTAACTCCTTCATCTTGGACTGCAGTGGATGACAGCAGTCCTTGCTCTGATCACCTGTAACCCTTTGGGTCACTCTAACCAGAACCTGCAGCAGGCTTCATGTGAGCTCACCCAGGCTGCAGCAGTAAAGCGAGGACTACCAGCTGCAGTCCATGATGGAAGATGAAGTTCATCCAGCAGGACAGAAACTGCTTAATTGGTTTTGGCTGGGCCCCAGCCAAAACACAGTAGACAGTAGAAAACATGGCTGACTGAGGTCTCCAAGTGAATCAGGATGATGTAAATTATAAGACTGCATTACTGAGGTGAGCAGGAGTGTTTAGCATATATATTACCTGCAAACTTTGCATTTTCAGGCAATTTTCTAGCCATTAGCAGACTGTTCCTTTATCTGATGTTAAAATCTGCCTTCATGCAGATTTAGTGAAGAGACACGCTGGGTAAAAACTAAAGTCGCTTAAATAAAAGGTGTCCTGATGATCACCAGAACATCCTTAATGCGCTAAAATAAGAGCTGATACACCAGAACAGCTCAACGTAACACTCACCACCTCCTCCTCCTATCATATCACATTTAATATAAAGCTATGCAGTGTGTGTACTATATAGCAAGCTAACCCAGTTTGCAGTGGCATCAGTCATGAGTGGACAGAGGAGGGCTCTGAGCCACACAGAGGACCCAGCCCAGCGACAGAGCTGCCAATGACAGCGTGACCCAGTTCAAAACTCCACTCACTTAAAAACAGACTTTCTCTCAAAGACAGAAGCTGCTTCACAAGTTTCTTTCATCTCTTTTTATAGGCACACTTGTTTGAAGAAGAAGAGGAAGAGTCGAATCCCAAAGTGGAGTCCTGAACCTGCTTCCTCCCCAGGGGTCCTCGATGGGGTCCTTTGGGGTTGGTAGTGTAATTCGGAGAGGTTTCCTGTCAGCATTCGCTCGTTGAGGCGGAAATTCTGTGAGGGATGATATGCTTCTTTCTTTTTGCACTTCAGTGAGCTTGTAGAGTTATTTCTGCTTCACATAGTCATCAAGAGTCTGAATACCGTCCAGTTGGGTCATTTTTGTTCTGATGTACACTCAGTGGTGTCAAACTGGCTGTACCGCAGGAAGGAGGAGGCGGAGCTCATCATGTGACCAGAAGTTTTCTTGAAGAGATGACATCATAGGTTTATTTCCAGAGGTTTTGCAGACACATAATCACATGAACATGGTCCTCTTGTATTTTGGACATGTGGAAATGTAGGACCAAGTGACCAAGTCACAGAACTAGAGACTGGTCTGCAAACAGACATGACTGACTGTGCGTTTCTGGGAGTTGGCTGGAGTCTCTTGGATAATGATTCCTGAAGCACCAGTCACGCAGGTGTTTGCAAGTGTATTCCTCAACTGGTTGGCGTATTTCTGCAGTCAGAGTTTGTATGGAGGTGCATTACACCTTTTAATGTTTTGTATCTTGCTCTGTTTAATCTCAACAAGCCGCTAAAAGCAGTCAGTGATCACTGTCGGCCTCTCTCGGTTTTTATCACCACTGTTCATTTTAAAGCTCAGTTTTTAAACCCTTACGCTGTGACTACAGCCCAGCCCATGCAGCAGTATATTAATGACCAACCTGGTATTGTGGATGGATTATCTCAGCTGTTCTCCTGACTGAAGTTTGGTCCGTTTACAGGAAGCTGTTTGGTTTTTGTCAACCAAACCAGAAGATCTGGACCACTGGGAAACTTCAGCTCCTCTGCATCCCTGCATTCACTCTCTTCCTTCTTCTTTCTTCCTTCTTTCTTCCTTTGAACACGGTGATGGACTCCTGATTGCCAACGCCTGGAGGCGGCACAAATAACACATCCGTACCTGGAGCAGATTTTTTAAGAAGGACGCACAATAGAGAAGATCTAATAGCTTCACCTGTATATTAAACAGAGCCGCTGTCAAAGAGGTCGTTATTATTCACCGACGTGACGGCTTAAAAACCCGAGCTGATGTTTCCTTCTAGCTCTCTCCTCAGTCTAATGCATATTTACACATGAATCCGATTTCTGTAGCAGTAATTAAGAATAAGAGCCAATTTACGCGGCGAGAAATTCAAACCTGAGAAATGTAATTCCTTCATGGCTCGCTGCATTTAATCCAAATTTGACACGCTGGGTAAATGGAACCTAAATACTGTGCTTTTCAGCCTCTGCCTCACTCATTCACTCATTCACCATTACTTACATAATAAAGCAGTATAAAAGTAGTACTTTGAGGTACTTTACTTTCTTTTTCATGCCACTTTATCCCTCCACTCTGCTGCATTTCACTGACAAATAGTGAATTTCATTTCCCAGCTCCCCTTACCTGTTGTTTTTCAGATCATGATATTACATAAAAACCACGTGAGACACACAATCCATGATTAGAGGTTAAACCTGGTTCTGTTTTCTTTTATCGGTGTTTCCTGCTCCGGGCGGCGGGAGTCGTGCCTTCTGATGGCTGCACCAGTGTCTCTGTTTGACAGCCATCTTTAATCGATTCATTTGAGAGAGCAGAAACGTCTTTTAGAGGCAAACATTTATGGCGAGGCTGAGTGCACCCATCATGTCTTCTACGAGGCTAATTTCAGCTAAGGGTTCAGCTGATGTTCCAGGTGTGAATCAGCTGGGCTCATAGAGGAGCTGCAGCATGCATTTAACAGCCTCCTCTTTGCTTCATTCGAGTCCTGATGTGTTATGTAACAGCAGGGTGGCACCTGAATGAAATGACCAGATTTCTGATGCCAGCACGCCGCGGGCGAACATCTCCCCAGCTGCAATGGCATCCCTGTATATGGTGAAGCATCGTGTCATATATGGCTCTTTCTAAATTATGCAGCATTGTTCTTTTGCAAATTTAAACAGCTGTTGGAAGCAGTAAGAGAAAATCCAATAAAGCTGCGGCTACTGAAGCAGGCGAGGCTCAGGCGCGGAGCCCTTTTGGCCTGCTGGAGCAGCATCGATCGCATCGCCGCTTCAGCAGAGCACTTTTAATATGAATTCACCGAACCACTGAGAGGCATTATATTCACCTTTATCCCGGTTTAACTCCTCACTTCAGCACAGGCTGGAGCGTCAAAGGTAAAGTAACGATTACACAGAACTGATTTGGAAAATAACTACAAATAAATAATTCAGGCGACATGACGACACGACGGCGGCGTTTGCAGATTCATGCCGATGCATTTTAACGCGTTGCTTTGGTCACAAAAGGAGATTGATTTAAGTTGTGCTCCTTGTTTTCAGGTCAGAGTGAGTTTTAAAGCTCATCAAGCTGGGAATGCTGCTAATGGGAGTTTCACCCTCGTGTCTTTGAGCCTAATTTGCCAACTAGTCATTTGAAGTTATTGGTTTCCTGATTTTATCGTGATTAAAACCGTTTTTCCCCTCCGGCAGCGGCACAACCTCATGACACTGGTGGTCAGACTGTTTACCTGCCTACTCCAGAGTTATAGATCCTGTCATCTGCTGGAAGTGAAGTTTATTATGTATATTCATGATGGCCGGGTTAACCTCCTGAGGGCGTGAAGGCAAAAACATTGTCCTGCCTCTCTTCATCTATCACAGTGTCATTATTTTCTCAGACAGCCTGAAGCCAGCCAGTGCAGATTAATGGATTAGATGGCTGACAGAAAAATAATTGCCACCAGTGTTGGTAACGTATGTTTAGTTTAACCCCATAATCCTGCTTTTATTTATTTATTTGTTGATTGTGACCAGATACACAGTCGAGTCAGCTTCACAGAGTTGTGCTCAGAAGTTCACATCCTCTCGTCATGAGGATGAAAGTCATCATGGGGCTCTTAATGATTTTTTTGACCTGTTATTTTCCTTTGTGGAATGATTACACATCTTTAATGACTTTTTTTTTTTTTTTTAAATGGAGATGCAGATGGGATGTGCTCTGTCACAGTTTCTGGTTACTTGGAGCGCAGACAAAGCTGCTGTAGAGCTGTAGCCATCAGAGAAGTTCACATCCACTCGTCACGGGCATGAACGTCAGGGCCATTAGGGGCTTTCATGATTTCTTTCACTTGTTCTTTTTCCAGATTATACATGGCGAGCCAAATGTCTTCTGGAGAAAAGTTTGATGGTCAGAGAAACAAAATTGAGCTATTTTGGCCACAATGACAAGCGGCATGTTTGGAGGAGTAAACGTGAGGCTTTGAAACCTAAGAAAACTGTAGCGACTGCCAAGCATGGCACTGGAGCTGCTTTGCTTCCACTGGTACATAATGAAGATTGGAAGACTTCCTCCAGATTCTTCAGCTTCATCTCCAAACAGCTAGATGGTTGAACTTTGGGCACAGTTGGGTGTTTCAATGGGACAGTGATCAAAACCTGACAAGCTGACACCAAAACTGCTTTGATGCCCGTCCCAAAGTCCCGACATTAAATCTACTGAAAATTTGTGGCCTGTGCTGAAAAGCTGCGTCTGTGCCAGGAAACCAAGCAGTTCTAACAGTTACCAAGACTTTGCAGGAAGAGTGATCGACTATGCAGCCAGAATTATGCCAAACGCTTGATCGTAGTTTCCAAAAGCTTCTGGATGCAGTTTGGTGAGGAACAATGAGCCCAATATTAGAGGGTGGATGTATTTCTGATGTTTTATGGACGCTCTACACTGCTGCCAGGTCTTCCTTATTAAAGGGATCTTTGATCTCACTGGGACCAACTTGGTTAGTGGACGCCTCCTGCACCTCACCATCACACGGTGTGCTTTGCCGTTGGTGCTCTGATAGAGCAGCTGCAGTTATATCAGCCACTGAGAGACCTGCAACGTCTTCCTCAGGAGCATCATTTACAGCCAAGAGATGTTGGTTTGAGTCCTGCTGCACTTCACTTGTGTTTTCACTTTTAACCTTTACCTACACTCACTCCTCGGAGTGGGAATGATGGATCACTCTCACACAGATACCAAAGGACACTTTGTGCTTAAATGAGCCCTTTCTGCCCTTCCTAATTCATGCCTCTTTGTGAAGTGTGAATCGTTGTGCCAAAATAAAATAACAGGAAGCTGAGAGTTCCTAAAAAAAAGCACAAACATGAGTGTTGATGTGCAGACTGTCACTGTAGGCTGAAAGCTTACGAGGTGGACTCTCTGTCACTGCTGGATTTGTTAGTAGAAGTGTTACTCTGATTTATCCATACGTTGCACATAAACACTCCCCGTATGCAGATGTTGATAGAATGAGGTGTCCTTGAAGAACGCCTGGCAAACCTCTCAGGATGTTAAAGAAAGGGGACAAGGTGACAGAGAACATGCTGCTGCTCCCATCCTAAAGATAGTTTGCTCCTCATCTGTGCTCTTGTTTTGTGTCTATGTGCTGTGAGCAGCTAAGTGTGCAAAAACCAGTTTAAAGAAAGGAAGTCTGCCACAGGGAGTATCACGAGTGGGTAAAAACGTTAGAAAATGGCACATTTTCTGCTCCTGAAGGGCATCCTCGTGTGGCCATTATTACAGCGTCCTCACCCAGCCCATTGTTCCCAATAAACACAACCAGCTTTGGATTTTTTTCCCACTTAATCCAAGTTTCGAGCTTCTTTTAAACTCCAGCAGCACTGAATAAATTACAGCACAACTTGGTGATGATGAAAGTGACAGCGAATATTAATGCGGGCGACACTTTTACCAAATTGTTGTGCGACTTCTGACAGCAGGAGGGAAAAAAAGCCTTTTACGTGAATCCTGTTGCAGTTTTTTTTTTCTCTTCAAACCCAAAGCCTTTTGTTCGTTTGATCCTAATCAGCATAACAATACTTCCCCTGCAAAGATAACCTGACAGAGCCTCATTTTAAGAATTATTTTCACATCTATCTTTGGCCTCTTTCTTTGTGCGCTGCGCTCGACTCGCGCTCTACTTCTGTGAGGCTTTTGTTGTACATAATGTCTTATTAAATTTCCTTCCTGCAGCTTGACTTATAATTACTGTGGGCAGGCTGTACATTGACCTAAATTGCAGCGCTCCTTCTGAGCAGGGCGGAGTCTATCTGGGACCTTGATCTTCCTCTGCTCGGTCGTCTCCCGGTCTGCCCTGGTGGCTGGAAAGGCTGATGAGTTTTACAGCATCTTTCTCGGGCCTTTCCGTATTTTCCTGACAGCTGATCAAATAATGCTAGCCTGTTGTGTATAAAGAGATCTTTAAAGTAATACCTGCTCTAAACCAGACCTGGGACAGGTTGTCCACAGTTGGAGGAGGAATAGGTGGTTTGAAAGGATGGGGCTTTGAAGGGAAAAACTCTTAAGATTGAAATGTCTTCTGAACTGAGCCCACATCCTGAGGAGTGCTGGACTATTGGATTAGATGTAAAGTTGTCAATGGATGAAGGGAGAGAAGAACCCAGAAAGGAGGCAAGAGAAATGCCCTGAGTGGGTCTAATTCCACCGCCATCATCAGCATTTCTAGTATCATTTGTTTGCTGACACTACTGACACCCGGGGACTGTGGATGGACTGCTTGTGTTTACCATGTAAAACAGCAGCATTATGTCTGTGACAAAGGCAGATATTAGCTTCACGTTTATAATAAATAAAACCAAATCTGAATTTTTTTTTCTCTGACAAATAATTAAACATTAAACATTAAAATAGTTCACGGAGGCAGCAAGAGCGCAAACAAAAATACTAATTAGACTTATTTATTATGATGTCACATGTGCATTAATAACAGAAAAATCAAGGTTTGTCTTTTAAACAGAGAGTTGACGTGTCTCGTTTCAGATTCAGGTGACGCTGGATGGAAATGTGTTTCTGATTATTTAGAACGCCTCTAACAGACGCTCTCACTTCCCTCCGGACAAACTAGAAAAGCAAGCTGACCTCTATGTTCTCTGCAGCCTTCGGTGTTTTTCACCTCTGTGCATTTGTTCCTCTTAGTCCCCGCTTCATTAAATTACCCAGACACTACCATTTATTCTGCCAGATTACTTTTAAATTTGTAATTTCACCTCTTTCCAATTAATAATGATGAGGTGGCTTCTGCAGAGCAGCCAAAGACTGATCTGAAAATGAGCACTGCGTTATAATGATGTTCCACGCAGGTGAAGCAGGACACAAAAAAACAAGCTTTCATTAATCTCTCTTTATCTGTGCTCAGAAATTAAACAGCTATCTTATTTGTGTTCTTCTCTGTTCTTTTTCACTCTTTGTTCCTTTGTGCTTTATTTTTTTTAACATCTTACCATAAAGAAACGAACACTGATGAGCTTGTAAAAAGGTTGGAAACATCCAGCAGCTCATCTCAGTGTTCAAGGACTCACAATGTGAGAAATAAAGCAGCAGCATTTCTTTATGCTGCAGTATTCAGTCAGGAGGAGGGTATCTGATGGGCCCTAAAAGGTTTAGGAACTGAATCCAAATTCAAATCCCCTAAAAGCCTCATTGAAAAGGACCAATTTTTATTTCATCCAGGGCCTGAATTAAGGAAGAAAGTAAATGCCATGAGGCCACAAGCTGTTGTATTTCTCATCTTTCTCCTGCAGCAGTCACAATCATTTTCACCCATCATTACAGGTGTAGAATACGCTGTGGGCTCTTGTTCTCTCTGCAGTGGACAGTTTGTACTTGCAGCAGTGATGCTGTCCTGGAAAAATCCTCAAAGGAAAGTAAATACAGATTTTTCAAAATTTGAATTTATTCCTCTTGTAATTTCATCCTGGATCAGAGGATCTATGCATGCATCAGACAGACAGTACTGGTAGCATGAGGTGTAGCTGGACCCTACAGGGATGCGCAGGTAGTCCAAGTCCTCCAGGATGGCACATCAATAGATGTGTCCCAGTTTAGGGTCTGCAGCCTTAAAGGCCGCATTTTAAGGCTGATTACATCACGGTGACGCGATGAGTGCTGTCCCAATTCAAATGCAGCCTCAAATGCTTTCTTCCCTATCCCACAATTCATAGCGCGGCAGTGGGTGTGGATAATTTTGCCCCAAAAAATGGCAGACGGCTGAAGAGTAAACTGTTAAAAGTAAGTACTGAATATTTTGTCACTTATTTATGTGCAAATGTTTAATAACGAAGAACATTAAAACATGACTGTTGGCCACATGTCGGCAGAGTCATGTGACATTAGTGATGTTTGCACTCAGCGTTAGTTTTAAAGCCTTTACAATAGCCAAAAGACGTTCAATAGTCGACCTTAATCGTACAGAGAATGTGAGGATTTTATGGATAATTAAAGTCGGTCATATATCCACAAACACAACAAGCTGACAGTCGGTGAACGCTGCTCGGTGTGCAGTCCTGAATATGAAGGCACAAGCAGGATTCACTGCTCTGTTAATGTTAGCTGTGTTATATCGCTGCCTCTGTTCGGTGGGTGGAGCCACACGAGCTGACGGTTCACTCGTTAAGCTGAAAGAAAGATGCTTTAATGACAGGAGGCACACATGTGTCCACTGGACCATCTGGGAACTCTTCTTGTTTAGCACTCGTAATAACACAAACACTAAATCCTCCTTCTCTGGTGCTGTTGTGTAGCAGTGTGGCGCGTGTGTGTGTGTGTAATTATCAAAGGTCAAAGGGGCTGTCTTTATGTTTTTTCTCGGTCAAAAGAGAGCCTCCTCTATTGCATGTTTATACAGGTGTACCCTTGAAGTCTATGAGAATAGTTTGCAGCCTGGTCTTACTGGTCATTTCTGCACAGACACCATGAAGCGAAGACTAAATTTAGATGA
>VUQR01013983.1:0-15977 GCA_015108515.1 Hemichromis elongatus | reverse complement strand
CACATTGATGCTGTGCAGCCCATACGCAGTACAATCCGCTTTAACTCACTAATGGAGATTTGCGGAATTAATTTGCTTATGGCATTAACGTCATTTTAACCAGATTTTTTTATTTTATTTTATTTTCACTTGCTAAATACGGGACAGACTTGACTGGGGAAAAGAAAGGGGAGAAAGAAACAGGGAAAGAAAAAAGAGCGAAGAAGAGGGATGGGGATAAAGGGTAAAAAACAAAAACCAACAAAATAAGTAGAAAAAATATACATATATCAGTCACCCAGATCACCTGTTGAAAAAGAAAAAAGAGAAAACAAGCAGAAGAAAAAGAGAAAGCAATATAATAAACAATATCACGATGATCTATGGGAATATAACAGTAAATACTAAATATTAAACATTATTGTGCAGCACGTAAGATCGACAGCGCACAGTGTGCTTTGAGGTAGGAGCCAAAAAGGGTGTAGTTTGTGTGTGTGAGCACCCGTGTGTACACCTGTGAGCATGAGCGCGCTTGTATTTAAAAGGTTCCTTCATGTAATGATCTGCTAGAGGGTGAGGGGAGCCACAGCCCCGTCCTCCAGGGGATGAAGCAGGTATGGAGGAGATCAAGACTCCAGACATCCAGAGGCCCCCAGAACACAAGAGACCAAGGAAGACCAACAGAGGGGCAGCCGCGCCATTATCCCAGAAAGAGCTGAGGAGAGCCCCAGATGAGGGGTCACTCAGCAGCCGCGGAGCAGAAGCCAGGGGGGGTTGCAGTGACGTGTCCGTGAGCTCCGCCGGCAGCCAGCTGCGCCAGAGTGACCGAGCCCCAGGTCGAGAGGCCGAGGGCACCCCACCCCCGAAGTCAAAATTTTTTGCTCAAGCCACACCAAAGTTCAAGTCAAATTTTCAAGGCACACCCATACTCAAAATTACAGAAAACGGCCTCTAAGTCATCTGCAATATCAGCAGTTCTTCATTTGCTGCTTTTGTCGGATGAAAGAACTTGCAGGAATACAATTCCTGACATTCGCAATAAACTCAACTTGTATAAAACTGCATCCATCTTGTTATCAGACACTTTTTTTTTGGTGCCTGAATGCCTCTTTATCTTAATGACTCCTCTCAGCAAATGACACACTTGGGCAGAAGGCTGTTGTCAACCCCAGTCCAGATGAAGCCATAAAACACGTAACTTTTGACAGTTTCTTTTATGAGTTTTCTCGATAAAAGATTTTGCTAAGTTTTTAGCTAACAGTATTGATAAATGTCCCAGATTTTGAAATGCTGTAATTTCTTATAAAAACTATGAATAAAAAATTTCTTTTTAAACAGACTAGCAGCTAACTGCTAGCCAACGGTATGAATCAAGAGCTGAAATTGGTAGCTAACAGTACAAACAAAATTGTAAGTAAAAAATAACGAATGCTTGATCAGTAAGCTTAATAAATGTATCGCTATTATATGAAGTATCTGCAATAACGGGGGAGGTAGAACACCTAAAAATACCTTTCCTCTCAATCTAATAAGAACGCTATGGGTGGTTTAAAGAGTTAGCAAACAAAAAATTATAATCCAAGAACGGTTGAACTGTAACTTGCTGAACTTGAATTTAAACATGAAGGTGCTGTTACTTCATCAAACAGGCCGTGGGAACATCAGAAAAGAAGATGATATAGTTATCCAAGGGGAGATAGAGAGAGACATTTGTTTAAAATAATAGTTACTTGCTCACAAACTAGCATTGTCTCACTGTGTTTTTATCATGTATTTTTCAGTATCATGTGGCTTTCTTGTACAACACTGAAGACTGCACTGTGTGGTACATAACTGCACATAAGGGAGACATATTTCCCAAAGTCGATGAGATAAAATATCCTGAACATAAACAAAGACGTGAACTCTGAGGAAGCATGGTATTTAAAGCTTTTAAGAATGAAGGCTTTGAAGTTAGACTTGGGCTGCTATAGATGCATCACTTGGATAAGAGCAGCAGTGACGTGGACAAAATCCTGGCCTGGGGCAGCTCACGTGTCTCCATCATGAGCAGCGAGATTGACTAACAACATTATCACTCAAACACACAGTCCTACCCCACGCCTTTAAACAACTTTAATATAAGACGATGCTTTTGTCTGGTCTCTTAAATTTTCATCAAATCTTTTTAGATTTAGGTGTGATTGCTGCCGGTTTTGTACTTTTGTCAAAATTTTCTGTACTGAATGTAATAGTAAGCCGCCACATTCAACTGGCCTTTACAGAGTTAAATAAAGCTTTAGTAAGTTGAACATACTTATTATTTAAATAACTCATTCAAGCATCACAGCATTGCCTAACCTAGGCAGTCCTCGCTGCTTTAACCTCCACGAAAGCCAGTGAATCCTCCCCCGTGCTCAAAAGGGACTAAAAAAATGTGACCACATGTAGAGAAAAACAAATCACATCCTTTTAGATGTGCTGCTTGCCAAAACACACCACAATAAAACAAGTGACTTTGCCGACAGTTGATATAATTGTTACCACTGCTGCGTCGTTCCACAGTTTATGCATTCCAGGTGTTAGACTCCATCATGACATGAGCTGTTTTTCTTGGCAGCAACAGCTGCACCAATTAGCAGACTGCTATTTTCATGACCTGAGCTATGCAGTCACTACACAATGAGTTGTCCTTGAGTTGCCCTGTGTGAATGTTTCACATTAAACGTGAACAACAGTGACATCTGGTGGCTCTGGCTAAAGTGTGTTTAAAGTAGGGCTTCAGCAAAGATTTTGGTCATTATCATTTAAGGTATAATTTTTAGTTTTATTTATTTAAGGTAAAAAATTAAAATAAATAAATAAATTCATGTCCCAAACTTCCTGATAGGGGATTGGAATCCTCGCATTCCTTGTTTTGTCTGTTTAAACAACATATTCAGCCAATTGACTGATATAAAACTGAAAAGGAAGTGCTTCCAGGAGAGAAGCTGGAACCAGGGGATATTTTAAATAAATGAGCTGGAGTGTATAAAAGGGAGAAAAACTGGATGACGTGATTAAAGCATGTAATATGTTGTAATGACATACAGGGTGTGGCTTCTGGGCGAAATGCCCCGGAGTTTTTTTCATAAGTTGCTGCACTACCCACCAGGTAGCTCTTCAGACGGATGAACTCCACTCGGGTCTCCAGGTACTTGTTGGTGTTGCGCCCGAGAATCTTGATGAACTCCACCAGATCTGCACAGAATTTGTAGCCTCCCTTCAGGACACATAGGACCATTATGTTGTCATCCTGAAAGTCATCCATGATGTAGTGGGCCAGGCGTTCTGTCCTGCAAGAGCAAATCGAATCATACTACTACGGAGGACACTCAGAGATTGCAACCCCAAAAGGGCAAGAGCCCTTTGATGTTTCATGGCTTTTAGTTTGATATTTTCAGCATTGTTAATATGGAAATCTAGGGTAGTATATAATGTTTTCGTGTCACTGTAAAGTAACATAATGTTGCATTGAGAAAATAATGAGCTCAAACAAAGATTGTCCCGCTTTGACCTGTAATGCTGAACATTACATTTTAAAATGGTGTATTTTATTTCCTTTACTCACACGACTGGAGCAGAATTGGCTGAAATCTTTGGCATCTGTATGCTGTAAATACTTGAGATTTGAACATATATTCACGCAGCCTGTGATTTTACAAAATTTTATGACACCATTGTGATGTTGTAGGCCTTTCTTACCTATTCATGATTACCCCATGTGGAATGTATACACTCTCAATGTCATCGTGGTAGTGCTCAGGGTAGGTGAACAGGTCCAGACTGTAGCCTGGCCAATCATCTTTTATCTAGGATAGACAAATTATTGTCAGGACAGATTATTGTCAGTATAAAAATATACTGGGAACCTACAAAAATACATACATACATATGCTACAATCATAATAGTGTGATGTTTTTTTTTTTTATCAATAATTTATATTTATTTCATTTACATTACTATAAAATTGCTTTGTTTTTCTCTGAAATTCCTAAATAAAAAAAAACAACTAAAATTGAAAGCAGAGAATCACCTTTAATGCTTTGTTTTACTGTCTTTACTATAAAACCAAAAAAGATATTAAGTAGCAAAAAGGAAAATAATAGCTGAAAAAGTAATTACTAAACACGACTTTAGCACTATAGATGATTAAATGTGGTGTTAGACATACCAAAATTCCTCTTTTTATCCCTGCATTGTCCATCTGTAGCACTGCTGACATTGTGGCATAAGTTGTAGGAGAATCCACATGGAAATGACCTTCAGTGGAAACACACAAAAACGGCTCACTTTCGTGGTACCACAAAGAGAAACATTTCTTCAAATATGAACTTTGCTAACATCCTGAGCAACATTTCTTATCTGTTGTTAACAAATCATCACTTACTGTTACTGTTGCCTTCCTTTTCGTGCCCACTCACAAAGCAGAAAGGGAAAATAGGAAGATGAGGCATCCAGACGAGTCCCGGCCAGCTTCATGGGCCGTGCGATCACGCTTGAATCATTTGTGCAAAAGGAAAGCGTTGTTTTGGTTGTGGAGATTTACATGGATAATCAGCTTCATGTGATGCTGTGCTGGCTCGTGGCTGCATCGCAGGCCACTGCAGACGGGGGAAGGGGGAAAGAAATCTAACAACAAATGATTGGTTCTGTGCAGTAAATTTTATTCAGTTCTCTGGGGGAATACACTTTTTAAGGAACACAAGAAGAAATTATTTGTCATTTAATAAGTTCTTAAATTTTAGCTCTGGATTTATGTATTCATAAGAGAAAAGTAGAGCTAGACTTGAAAATCCAACTTGAATGAAGGGCTGCTCAGTTACAGCAAAAATTGTAATCCCAATTACTTTGGTCGATATTGAGATCATAACAATGTAATCTGATTACTTTGGAAAAATAGTAGGTTTAGTAGGGGGAGTGAATTTGGGATTTTATGGAGGAAACTTGTAAACAAGAACTATGGGAGGGAAATTGTGTTGATCTAATACTTACTGAAAGCCGAAATCCATTCATTTTCTTAACTCTTACCCAATTTAGTGTTGTGAAAAGGAAAGACCTGTCCCTGCTGTTATAAAGTGAGGTTTGGGGTGCACTTTGAACAGATCGCCAATCCATCAAAAGGCTAACAGCAAGAGACAGATCACCATTCAAATGAATGGAGGAAGCTGGAGACCCAAAGAAAACCCACACAGAAAGGCTCCAAGTGACTGATAGATTTAAACTCAAGACCTCCATGCTATGAAGAAACTGTTCTAACCACTGCACTGTTGTGCTGCCCAGGAGCCCTAATTGTAACTGAAATAAAAACATGTTAACAGCACAGTCCTGCACAAGTATCAGCTCAAGTCTGAAAAATAAATCAGAAAGTCTGAGGAAAACTTGAATACATGACTTGCCAAGTTATTGACATCACGCCAGACTCAAAAACACGGCAGACAAAAGCAAACGTTTAGATTTATTGTAAAATGTTTTTCATTCATTTTGCAAATTCCTGTGCTACTTTGACTTACATTTCATTCGTATTTAGGTATCATGTTGCAACTGTTGACTGTCCTCCAGTAATTTAACTGAAACTGTGAGTAATGGAAATAACGTGAAAGCAAAGTAGTGAATGGAGTCTGATGGCTTCAATATTAGCTACTTATATTGGGTGACAAGTCAAAGTTTATAAAGTAATGACGACTTCAGAGAAACACCGTTCAACCATGATGAGGGTTGAAATTGCACTGTTTGTCCATTAGAGGGCACTCTGCAAGTTCCCTCTTGAGAGCTACACAGAAATATGTTCATCTTACATGTGACTGAAAGAAAAAAAATGTATGGGCTGATATATCAGATTTTTAAATCGCCAAATCCGGAATTTAGTATTGCTCTTAAAAACTCTGCATTGTTCGGGCTTTAGTCATGAACCAACCTTCAAACTCAAAAGACCAACCATTGGAGGGGACATGAACGCGGGGAGGTAACACTCACAGTTTCAGTATTTCAAAGGTTGATCTTCTGCCAGCACCAATCGACAAAACTCGTTTAAACTGAAATCATGCTACAAAAAACTAAAACCTGGTAATCTACTTTCCCCTGATAGCTTTAAGAGATTGAGAGGGTTAAAGGAAGTCTGTGTTGAGCTTGTGACCTGATTTATGTTTTGAGCTTTTCTTCCTCTGTTAAAATCTCAGAGGAACAAACAGCAGGGTTCGTCATCATCAGCCAAAGCTTGCTCTAACGTCATGACACAACACAACAAATTTATGTTTTGGACTACATATGGAAGTGGCCCAAGTCATAAATTTGTGTGAGTTGTGTTTGTTGAAAAATTTGTTGTATTTTGTATTAGTTTCATAAAAAAATTAACTGACACTGCAAAAAAATATACAGTAAATCAACCAGTTTATTTTCCTCGTGAATGGGCCAAATAACAACTTTCACTACACTGCATCTCATCACTGCTGAAAGTAATCATCTTTAGGTATGTAGATCATTTTGAACCTCTCGAATAAGTCGATGTCGTCCTCCAGCTGCTTCATTTGCTTTTCGAGCCAGTCCTTGGTGGCCCTCTGTGACACAGTGTTGATGAAAAGGGGAAGGACCTGGTACTCGTAATGCAGCTTATCCCATTTCTCCTTCAGGCGCTGGAGAGAAGATTTTGGGAGGGAAACCCGTCAATGTAACAAGACAGTGTGAAAACACAACTATCTGTATTCAAAGCTTTTCTGAGTAAACAGGCATCAGTCAGAGATCTTACAGAGGGTAATTCTCTAGGCTCTCTTACTGTGTAAGGAAGAAAAACTGGCATTTTGCAGGCAGAGTTGGCTTTTGTTTATTGTTGTTTATTTTTACAAATGCAGTAGTTAAGGAGGATAGCTCTAATTAATCTGACGTTACATGCACTTTATACAAGTTTAGTTTCAGAACATTTTAAAAGAAATAAAAGCAAATGTTGCTGGAATGAACTCAGAGGTGTCAGTTTTTGTGCCACAAACACCACACCGGGACAGAAATGGTGTCCTGTTAATGGTTAAACATTAACATTGTTCTTTGCCATATGACTCACTGGAAACCACATCACCCATTCACATGAAGCAAAGCTT
Source organism: Hemichromis elongatus (assembly GCA_015108515.1). NCBI lineage: Eukaryota > Metazoa > Chordata > Actinopteri > Cichliformes > Cichlidae > Hemichromis > Hemichromis elongatus. The sequence continues at coordinate 8,888 of VUQR01013983.1, read as the reverse complement.
AAACACAAAAGAATGATGACCCCATCATGAAATCCAGGACCTAAAGTTAAACACTGATGGTTGCTCTAATCTTCTCACTTCCTACTATAAGTCCTTATATAGAAAAATTAAGTTTAAATTATTAAATGAAAAACTGTACTTTGACAAAGAACCTCCAACATTTACTTTAACTGAGAATAATTTAACTGTCTTCCTACAGCTTCCCTCGGTTAATGCACGTGAGTAACTACAGTTCAAAACTGTGTATAATTCAAGTTAATCCACCTAATTACAAGATTCAGCATGGTTTCCCTGAATTTATTTACCTTCAGGATTGCTTGTCGCTCCTCCTCTGTCATGTGTTTGAAGGCTCCTTGCTCCTGATGTGCTTTTACAAAGTTTTCATACTCCTCTCTAGCCCTCCTCTCTGCTTCATTGCGCTGCTGGAGGTATGCTGGTACTCTACCAAAGTCCTTCATACAGGTTGTGTTTTATCAGCAAATATAAACATGATATTATTCTAGGATGCTTTATGTTGATATTTAAAAGACTGCAAGTAGCAGCTGTAGGAAAATACCTTTTTTGTGATAAACTTTGGGACAAGCCCTGAGTTTTCCAGCACCTGTTTGTGCCCCTTCATGGTGTCTACGCATGCAGGCTGTGGTTTCATTGGCACCAGTTCAGGTGTTTCCTTTAAAAAGTCCCTTTTGGTGTGAATTCCCATCAGTGGTCTGTCATTCCTTCTGGGGACCGGAGGTTTCCTCTCAGTGAAAAAGCATGTTTTATGAGCATCTTTGGAGCTCTGCGTCTCTGAAACATGCAAGGCCAAAAAGCTCATATTCACCAGCTCAAGGAAAACCCACACGCTAATAAAACGGTCTGACAGATGAACTCACGTTCAGGCAGTTTGGGCTCTTTCGAATGCTTCTTGAGGAAATTCTCTGGAGATGGCAAAACCACTCTGGCAGGTCCCATCGTCCTTATCGGCTCCTTCATCAGCTTTTTCTCCTGCAGAACTGCAGGTCTGAATTTAGATACATACCTTAAAAAAGAAAAAGAAAAACTACCAAATCAGAGTTAGATTTTTTTCTATCTTAAGAATAAAAGAAAACTGAATTCATATACTGTACTTTCATGATGTCGTGGTTTTGTTTTGTTTACCCCAATTCATACCTTAAAGCTAATTGCTTACTTGAAGCAATTTACCTGGGTGCATTTTCTCCCGTTTTATCTTCCACTGGAATTAGAAAGTAGGCACTTTCGGGAGCATGAACATCTTCAGACATCATAAATAAAGAGGCGACTACCTAAAGAGCACCGTAGCTTCTTCTGAATGCTAATAGCCTTAAATTCTCCACATTTACCGAATCTTTGTTTGACAACGGCTAGTTGCTAGGAAACAGGAACAACAGATGTTGCGTTCATGAGCGGTCGGAAAGTGTCTGATTAAAGGTCTTGATCTTTTTGAAAACTGCACACGTTAATGTTTTCATGTTATTCCTTAAGTTTCAAAAACTATTATTCTTGTCTTCTTGCTTTAAGATTAACTTGGCTAATTGCTATTTCCGCGTGAAGTTTATTTGTGGATGGAAATTTCGAGTCAGACTTGAAAGCAGCAAAGATTTCAGCCTTGCCTCCAGATTTTCTCGACGTTTTGTCGATTTTTCTCGATGTTTGCTACAAGTTTCGAAATTTAGAAGTTGTAGCATTTCAGTGTTACAACTTATAAGCTGTCGGGTTACAGTTAAAACGTTGCTCAATGCGTTTGTATATAGATAAGAACATTTTGTTTGTTTGTTTTTTGGTTTCCGTGAGAAAGATAATTTTGTCCCTCTAGGCTCACCGTAGTTATTTATGGCGACTGCTATGGTTACTGTTGCAGTAAAGAGTCTGTTTCCTTGTGTAAACCAACAAGACCGCGTAATCACGTAATTTAAGAAGTCATTTATTAACAGGTGGGGCTTATGGAAAGTCGTTATTTGCGTGAGTGTATTGCTAATTTAATCGCATTTTGGGTCATCTGTGAGTTAAAGGTTATCGCAGCCTTTTCGATATTGTATCAAAGCGTTTGAGCTTGGTAATTAAAACTGCAACTGACTGTAAATTCCTCGACTAGCTTCCTCTCTAAAGCGCTTTGGTTTAAAACAAATCTAAACACGCTACCGACGTCTGTAATTATACTTTAACGGTTATTTTAAATGAAATAAACTAACCTACATAAAAAAAGACTTTGTTTATGCTGCTACTGAAGACTATTGAGCTGTCTGAATTATAAAAAATATATCAATCAATTGCAATGAATTCGGGTTTTCTTGTTTGTCCCCCTCAGACTGAATATGGGGTAAAGCACATGTTTGCGTGGGAATTGTGAAGGTTAAAGCTCTTACATCAACCATCTGAAGGACAGATGCACTTTATCTTGTTTTATACAAGCTTACCAACTTGTATAAAATAAAAGCGGAGGTTTGTTTTTATGGTGATACCTGATATTTTGTTAACCTTTAATCAGATATCTGATATCTTCAGCAGATATTATCTCTTCTTCTGCCTGATAATCCTCTCGCTGCCCTGTGTAGAATGGGGAGAAGGCATAGAAATGCTGTGTATAAAGTGGGACACTTCACCATATTTGGACATCAGTGCATGTGACTAAAAAAAGAGGAGTTGAGCCTGTCAGTGTACTTAAACGTACTTGCAGTGTAACTGTATATAGGCTTGGTAGGTTTATTATTACCCATCTTATGTAATCAGATGATTTTCTGTTCATATTTACAGCTTGGGCATGGCTTTTTAGGGCCAGTCTAAAAGCAATAAGAGTTATAGTCTAAATGCGAGAGATAATGATTTTAGAACAGTGTCTTCTTATCTTTAAGATCTTAGGGTGTGGGACAAGATTATATAATACTTTTCAAGGTCTGTCGAAAAGCTAGCATGCTGACTTGTAAATTTAGGTATACTATAAATTTGCAATACCATTGTTCTTAAAAAAAAAAAGAAAAGAAAGAAAACTGAAATATGTTCTTTTTCACAGGGGTAAGGGAAGTTGACATTTGATTCCTGAATGGGTTTACTGAATACAAGCCAGCTACCAATAAGGGCTGCCAGATGGTGCCTGAGTTCACTGTCTACACAAACGTCATGGCTTTCCACCAGATCCACCTGCCTGGGGGACAAGAACATCCTGCTCATGGGTCCTCCGGGAGCAGGAAAAACTACAGTGGGGAAGATAGTGGCCCACAAACTGGGACTCCCTGTCATAGATGTCGATGATGATGTCTTGGAGACAGCGTGGAAGATGCCCGTTGCCGCCAAGTTGGCAGCAGTTGGTGGAAGTTGTTTCTTGGAGGAAGAAGGTAGAGCTTTGTGTAACTTCTCTGCCTCTGGGTGTGTTGTTTCCCTGACGGGTTCTAATCCTCTTCATGCTGAAGCAATGCAGCATGTCAAACAGAGAGGGCTTGTCATCTTCCTGGATGTGGACAGTGAGGACATCTTACAGAGACTCACCAGCATGAAGGTGAACAGGATAGTGGGCCAAGAGGGAGGGGTATCCATGAGGGACATTTTGCTTTACAGGAAACAGTTTTATGAGAAATGGCTTGATGTGAGGGTGCTGTGTGGAACAGGAGACACAGTGGAGGAAGTAGCAGAGAAGGTCCTGAAAGCTGTGGAGAGATACCAGAAAAGTGATGAAGAAACATTCGTCTCGACCCGATGTGACAGCGCAGGATTGGCCAAGCAGAAAACATACTTTAGTGATGTGGTTGTGGAGGGTCTGGCTCCAGATGGAGGACTTTATGTTCCCAAAAATGGCTTCGCAAAGATAGGCGCACACGAATGGCAGAGGTTAGTTGAGATGTCATACCCAGAGCGAGCATTAGTTTTACTTGAAAAGTGCATCCACCCTCTGGACGTATCTGCTGTGGATCTCAGAACAATGATATTCAAGGCATACGGGTCAAACTTTGCCAGCAAGGCCGTTGCACCTGTAAAACACCTCACCGACAATCAGTACATTCAAGAGCTTTTCCATGGCCCCACCGCCTCCTTCAAGGACCTTGCTTTGCAGCTGATGCCTCAGCTCTTCGCCTACTGCCTCCCACCCATGTGTAATTACCTCATCCTGGTAGCCACATCTGGAGACACTGGCAGCGCAGTGCTCAGTGGCTTCAGCAGGCTGAGTGGCGCTGACGCACACCGCACCGGCGTCCTGGTGTTCTTCCCGGAGGGAGGAGTGAGTGAGATTCAGAAGCTCCAGATGATGAGCTTCAGTGAGGGCAATGCCAGGGCGGTCAGCGTCCTGTCAGACTTCGACTTCTGCCAGAGAAATATAAAGAGGATGTTTGGGGAGGCGGGGTTGACGGGGCATCTCGCTGTGGAGTACGGCACAGTCCTCAGCACCGGCAACTCCATCAACTGGGCCCGGCTGTTGCCACAGGTGGGTGGATGATCGCTTAGTGTCGCTGCTGGAAGACATTGATTTTATAAGCATAAAGTTTTAATAATAACATTATCAAGCTTTTTCATAGCCGACATTGTGATTGCTTTGGTTGATAGCAGATTTTCATGGTTACCAAAAAAGGTTGCGTTTCAGAGCTGCACCCGACATGTTTTAAAAAACGTTTACTTTGAAGGTGTCCATTTCCAGTTTGTGCTGCACGGAAGTGAAACTAAACTGCAAACTGTGACCCCAGTGTGCTAGTGACCAAAGCAGTCTTTCTTTAAAATGCATAAACAGGAATAAAACTTTTCTATAAATGAATGCTTTATTGGGTTTCCTATTCTTTTGCTGTGAAAACACCAACAGTTTGATGCAGGTGTTTTGCTGTCTTTCTGTAATGCACTTACTTACTGAAAGTCTGTGATTTTCAGTCAGTCACAAGAACAGTCTTATTTTTCAACACAAAGCATAATTTTACTAACTTTTTCTCCTCTTTCAGGTGGTCTATCATTCTTCAGCCTATCTGGATCTGTGCAGGGATGGTGTTATCAAATTTGGCGAGCCCATTGATGTTTGCATGCCTACTGGCAACTTTGGCAATGCCATGTCAGCTGTGTACGCCAAGCAAATGGGCATCCCGATAAGAAAAGTTATCTGTGCATCTAACCACAACCGTGTCATCACTGACTTTATCACTACAGGCGAGTACGATCTTCGGGGACGGCCTCTGATGCTCTCCCACTCCCCCGCTATAGATATCCTGAAATCCTCCAACCTTGAGAGGTTTATCTACCACGTCTCCGGAGGAAACAGCCATCTTGTCGAGGACCTGTTCACGCGCTTAGACAGACAGCAGCGCTTTCAGGTTCCCGAGTCTCTCCTTGGCACGATTCAGCATGAAGTGCTGTCTGGCTGGTGCTCTGAGGATGACTGCTTGGCCGCCATCCAGAGGGTTCACACACAGACGGGCTACGTCATGGACACACACACCGCTGTGGCTAAAGTCGTCGCCGATAGGCTGCAGGATGGCTCGTGTCCCGTAGTGTTTTGTTCCACGGCTCACTATGGGAAATTTGCTCCCGCTGTGTTCAAAGCTTTACAAATCCCAAATATTCCAGAGGATCCCTTTGAGCAGCTCAAGAAGCTGGAACTCACTGTATCCACACCAGAAATACACAGAGACATGATAAAATGCCTGAAGGAAAGTGCCAGGAGAAAACAGAGTGTTTGTGAAGCAGAGTACAGTGTGCTGGTAGACCAGGTGGAGAGCATGATACACGACTCCTTCTTAAAAGTTATGTAAAATGATCCCAGCTTTTGTTGATGTCCAGCTTCAAGTAATTTGCCAGAAAGTACTCTTTACATGTCCTCTTTTTTTTATATGCACTTGATTTTTTACTGCAAACAGAAAACATTACAAAGGAAAAAAACCCCTAAAATCTTGATAATCATGTCAAAGGAAAACAAAATAATATGCAGTTAAAGACAAATTAAAAAGATAAACCTGTCTGAGCCTCCAGGATTGAGAAAAATGAACATATTTTACACAAATTATACTCTAATAGAGTTTTAAACAGCTTTATTACTCATTTTATTGATTATGCAACATTTCTTCCCATGAAAGTCTGGATTCCAAGCCCACTAGATGGGGATGTCTACCCCTTGGCCACTGCTGCATTTCATTAACAGTATATGGATATAGACGCAGGGGGAAGGTCAAATACCAGTAAAATATGGTGTAAAATTAATATTGTTACTTTAATCACACATTTCTGTAGTAATAAAATCTGACTTTTTAATCGTAAAGCGATGTTTTATTCACCTCATCTTTTCTTAGTAATTTTCATTTTTTCCAGTTTTGACCATATAAAGCTTAAGGAGTTCAATAGTTGCTCGGTAGGCAAGAAAATACTTTTGTTTTCATAGAAAAGGGTCTTCTGACGTATACAGCACTGTGTAAAAGTCTTAATCCACCTCAAGTGGTCTTGAGCAGTAGTTCTCTAGCTGTTCTGAATGGCTTTCTGAGATCTTTAGTAATTGACTTCTTTTTCACTCATTTTCAGTCCAGTCCTTGAACATGACCCTTTTTTAGAACGTCTACAGCGGTGGTGTCCAAACCCAGGCCTTGAGGGACAGTTTCCTGCAGGTCTTGGCCCGGTCTACAGGCATCCTTCATGGTTTGGAGTTATCAAGGTTGTTGGAGATCTTGTCAAAACCGATTTTTCCGATTTTCTCCGATTTTGATTTACGATGAATAAAAAAAAAGTGTCTGATTACCAACGTCTTCATTTATCAGCATGGCAATGGTCCCAAACGCACTGCCGGTGCAGTAAAAACATAACTGGACAGAAGAAAGAACAATGGGGCGCCATCAATCATTAACTGGCGTCCTCTTGACTGAGAACAGAAACAAAAGGTAGCCAACATCCAAAGAAGATCTGTGAATGTCCTTGTGAACTATTCATGAAGACTACTAAAATGACAAGAAAGCTTGCATTAGAGCAGGGGTGGGGAACTCCAGGCATCAAGGGCCGGTGTCCTGCAGGTTTTAGATGTGCCCTTGATCCAGCACACCTGATTCAAATGGCTAAATTACCTCCTCTTGAACTTGAAGTTCTCCAGAGGCCTGGTAATAAACTCAGCATTTGATTCAGGTGTTTTGAACCAGGGTGAGATCTAAAACCTGCAGGACACCGGCCCTCGAGGCCGGGAGTTTCCCACCCCTGCCTTAGAGAGTCAGGCTGAGCTGGACAATAACAGTGGCCATACTAACATAACCACCAAATTGACCTTCAAGCTTGTTAGATTTGTACCATTTGTGCTTTTTTTTTTTTTCAATTAATTTATTCGCCTGTTTCCTATTGCCTTAACAAAATATCACCGTGGATTTTGATGATAGGAATGAAGCGTGTGATCTTGTTAAGGTGGTGCTTATATAGAAATTAAACGATTTACAGCTATTTTTTCCCAGATGCCTCTCACGTGAGAAAGAACACAAACGGGTCTGTGGGTAATTTTTCCATCATCAATTGTCACCATCAGGCGTTCAGAAATGAATCCTGTCTCTGTGGCCATCAGTCTAGTCATTTAAATCCAGGTGCTGCCTCAGCAGCTGTGGCAAGAGGAAGGAGGAAGATAAGTTTCATAGATCTGAAGGATTGCTTATGGCTGCAGTTGTTAAAATAGATGGAAAGTGAGGCCGGATTTGACAAAGCACTTTGCTAGCATGCCCTCTGATCTGGATCACTGTCTCTCTTTGCAGGAAGTGAAAAGTGTTTTCTCTAATAGTAGCAATCTGGTCAACACTAATATCACAGGTGGGTGTATAGTACCTATTAGGTCACCTAGATCTAACGTTTATCAGCTCATTTCATTGCCTTTTCATTATCCATTAACTGTAGTTGCTCATTTTGTATTGTTTAGCACAGTCATGTTTATGACTCTCTCTTGTACTTCCTAAACTCATAGTTTGAGAATGAATAAAAAAGGGGCAAAACACACAAATTTGAAGATACTTTTCAATAAGAACATGTTTTCATTCTCTATTTATATTATTTGGACAAGCGGAAGAGAGTGAATGGAATCAATGAATTATTCAGAATGTGTGTCTACATTTACATTGCAGGCATTTAGCTAACTGAAAATTTAAAATTGTTTCAGTGTCAAAATACTTAAGACCTGAACTGTATTTATATATTTGTGTCAAACATCATGCATCAATAAATCCCTCATTTTTATTTGTTTTTTTTAGTTTTTTAAGGGAACATTGTAATTCATTATTAGAACCTTTTGTCTTTTATTGATGTTCCCAACTTGTTCCCTCTTTTTCAATCCTCCTGAGTCTAACCAAGTCAGTATTGCTCCTTAACAATTACTGTGTCGCTGCCTGCACTGTGTATGTGTTTGTTCTTCCACACTTACAGGATAACCGATCGCTTTTCTATGCATGAATATATTACATAGTACACTGCAGCGATGTTTCGGCGTCTCCTATCTGTCTGTGGTTTGTATCGCTCTGAACATTGGCCTTATAAATCATGCTGCTTGGCAGCTTGATCTAAAGAATGGGTGGGAAGGAGTCTGGAGGCACATGAGTGTGGTGTGCAGGTGTGTGACTGCAAGTGTGTGTGAGTGGTGAAGGGAAAGAGAGAGCCAGCTGTTGCTCAGCACCTAGTGACCCACGGCTGGGTGAGCAAGGATAATTGCAGGTAGCAGCCTGTTTCCGTCTCCTTAATGTGAACCACTCGCATATTGGAAACTGCTCTTTAACAGTGAAGGGAAATAGAAAAGAGAAGAAGAAATGAATGCATCGCAGGAGTTTAGAAAGAAAATCCAGTGGACCATGTTGAGATTGTGCTTGTGCTTCTAGCTGCTTGCTTTTATAAAGATTTTTTATATAACCTATAAAACAACAGCACTGCCAGGTAATTTATTAACCTGTGGTGTTCATGAGGAAGAGCTGTATGACTGC
>VUQR01013975.1:51120-73781 GCA_015108515.1 Hemichromis elongatus | reverse complement strand
TTTCCAACAGCAAGAAAAACTGGGCGATATCTGCTTCTCTCTGCGATATGTCCCCACTGCTGGCAAGCTGACCGTGGTCATCCTGGAGGCCAAAAACCTCAAGAAAATGGATGTGGGAGGCTTGTCAGGTGAGAAGAATTGAAATGGTGTGCACATGTGCCCACTGGTTTTTCCTCTGACAGGGCCTTTGTCTGTAATTACGCACAAACTGCAGCACTCACTTCACCTCTCCTATAACACTGCAAGCTTTTCTTCCTCTTTTCAGCATACAGACAGATACCTGATCGTGACTGCGTTTTGCACGGAAAAATATCTTTTGAATGTCTGTAAATATCCCTGGGAAACTGTTAATATTGTAGCAAAAGAAACTCAGTTGTTAATGACACTCATGATGATGCTGTCACATAACTCACAGTGTAATCACAATAACTCGGTGTAATCACAACAAAGTTGACTTGGAAAGCTATCAATGCTAAAAGCACGTGTAGCTAATTTATAGCTATTGCCATGCGTTAGCTATAAATAAAGAAATCAAATAGTCATTATACGTGTCTGCATTGTGACATTATATGATTTACTGATGGTTAAATCAGTCCTGTCTGACATTATGCATAACTCAGTATCATGGATTTAGCCAGCTAGCATTTCTACTGAGATTGATTTTGCTAGTGATAACATTAGCAAACAAGGTATGATTAGCCAGCTAACTGTAATCAGGTATTTCATAGAAGGAAACATGGCACTGACATGATTCAGTATAGAAATCCATAGAAAATCTTGATAAAATTGGCTGTTAACTTGCCCCTAAAGAATAAGCAGCTGAAGCCGATTAGCTAATTATGTTGTAAAACTGTCCTAGCATGCTGTAGGAGAATAACATTTTAGTAAAACCTTATTTTTAGTGTGTGATATTTGATTTGGCTTGTGAGTTTACTGTAGTAGTCTACCAGTTTTAAATGACCCAAGGATCACTTATATTAAAGTTATGGCTCCATCAGTTATTATTATTGCATGGCAATTGTTATGGCAATGCTAACATTAGCTGGTAAACTCATATGAAAATGACCAATTTAGTTTTTAGATTAGCCTGAAGAAGGTTGGATTTGATGCCACAAGTTAAACAATTAATGTCCTGCTAATGTTGTGCTCTATTAACAGTTCCTTTCACATCTTATGGATTTTCACTCAAAATTCAGTCTGTTTCACATATTGTCAGTGTCACTCCATGTGCTGTTAGAGGCAACTGAGGGAGTCATGGATGTTCTCATTTTTCAAGTTATGCTACAATCCCTTCAGATATTGGCAATAAAAAATGACTGTTGTAAAATTGACTGCTATGACTCAGAGATGCACTTTGATCTGACACATTGTATTTGGCATGCTGCAGCTCTGTTTACCACGTAGTAAAAGGCATGACTTGATTTGTGCACTTTGTAACTTGCCCCTTTGGTTTTTTGTTAATATATTACCAACATTCAAGTGTAACCCTGCAACTGTAGGTTCACAAAATATGTTTATGTAAAAAAAAGTAATCTAACACACATTTTTGGACACATACAGTTATATTGTAATGTGTTTAACATGCTCACAGTGCCTTCCCTCTTAATAAATGCATGGAATACAAGAGAATGTATGAACAGCTTGAAAGAATGAAACATTGCCCTGCTGTGGTATAGCTCCAACTCTACAGGATTAAGATCAATAGTTGACATTTATCACAATACAGTCAAGTCTGAATAGAGGATCTGATGTCATGGTAACTGAATGAGAGGGATGGAAGTCCTCCACCCACAGCTGAATGGAACATAAACAAACTGCACAAAAACAGACAGACTTGTTTTGTGTCTCTTTCAGCCAGAGAGGACAGATGTTTCATCTAGGGACAGAAAAACTGATCTTTAATAGAGTCCCATGACACTGAAATCCACTGTGCTTTTGGACATAAAGACCAATATTAAAGTTTTAATGTCTTTCTCACTATGAAGTGGAACAACACAATATCATTTTGTAAAACTATATATAGTTCCTTTGGGGGCAATTTAGCAATGTGGACAGAGTTGCATAGCAGAAGCATCTGCTTTCACATTTCAGCTCTGAGAAGAGCTACACAAAAAAGTCATGGATAGGTTTTATTAATCAGTTTAACTTGATGCAACATGCCGTAAATGTGACCATCCTTTGCCTTTAAATAGTAGCAGTTTTTCAAGGTAGCTGGCAGGAAGTCTGAATGATTCCCGAATCATCTAGAAAAACTTACCACAGTTTTTCTGTATGTTTAGGCTTCCAGAACGACTGTGGTTGACAAAATGGGTGGAAGTTTAGTGGCATCGACACTGGAAGCAATTTGCTAGTTACACATCACTTTGTAGCTGACGGTTGGTCCACAGCAGATAGTCTGTTGCTCGGGTAATCCTCAAATGTGTTTATTATCTGGTCATATGTCAGTCAGACGATATTCTTCCCTTTTATCTTGAGACTCTTCAATTGCTTGTCTCAGAGCTTTAAAAAGTTCAACTCCAGTCCACTTTGTGTCACCAGTGGTTATTTTGCCTGTCATCATATGAAGCCGTTGAATGTCATTGACTCACTGTGGTTTCTGGCTGCCGGGATCCTGTGTGGATGTTGATTTAGTCTTTGTCGACTTTTTACAAACACCATCTATTGCAGAACTCCATGTTATCCCAAAGATAATTCTTCATGACTCTCACTGGATTTGATTGAGTGTTTTAGAACGAAGATGTCTTGACTAAAAATTTTATTTTGTGATGGATAAATATAGAAAGTGTCTAAACCAAATGCAGTCGTTCACTTTTCCTGCTGCAAGGTATCAGCGTGCAAAAATGAATAAATACAATGAGAGGCTCTGCAATTTTGGGGTTCCTGTTTAAAAATGTTATTAATAAGTTCTTTTTGGGGGGGCGCCAAAAACTTCCAGTTAAGTATTATTTGTAACATTTTATAATCAGGGTACACTGTACACTTCTCACTGCATTAGATACTATTAAATCATGGAACTCTCTAGTAGTTTGAGGTTTTCTTTTAAGTAGTTAATGCTATTTAATGATAGCATTAAGTATTAACATTAAGTACTATTTTTGTAATTTTACCAACTATGCTAGTGCTATAGTCTTATTAACCTCCTTGAATTAAAACTTACTTAAAGTCTGCACCACAATCATATCATAATTGTTTGAATTAATATCAACTTTGGTGGTGAACAGAAAAAAAAATGCTTATGTACCTGACTCTACTTCCAACCCAAGATGGCTTTTTTCACTGTGCAATCAGTTACAGATAAAAGTTGACATTTGTGAGGAAAACGTGCTCAGCGTTACTCTTCTGTAATATGACCAAAGCTCAGTAAAAGCATGAATAATATAAAAAAATTGATGGTTTATGTAGATAGAACAATATCAAAGTCCCATTTAGAGCTTTGTTGAACAAAGATAGGCTTCATCAGAATTCAACATATTCCCACAGCATCACCAGCTTTACAATTTACAGTCATCACTAAAATTTCAGCTATTTATAACTAATATAGTGCAGTCTGACATTATCAGACCCATTTGTGTTAAGCAGTCTAGTGTTTTTATGACATACACGACAACTTAACTAATATTCACCACTATAAGGAGCATTTTAATAATGGCAAAAGGTTTTCATTGATCCATTCCCCGATACAGTATGGAAACAAACACATTTTCATTATTCTGGACCTGGTGCTATCTATTTTTGATCTCATCAATCGTCATACAGACACCATAAAATTACAAAAATCACACAGTAAGCTGAATCTTTCCCTCCTGCTTCTCCTCTGACTTTCTTCAGTGGTTTCTTTTTACATTTTTAAAGAAGGCAGCTGCCTCAGCTCTTTCAGCTGCCATCTCTAACACCTGTTTGTCTATCCAGTCTATCCATATAACCCCAAACAACCTGTGGTACAGTAAGAGTGTGCACATTAATAGCTCAGAGCTCCCTTTCATCTATCAGACCAGTGCAAGCAGCCATTTGGCTGCTAAAAAAACAAAAAAACAAAACACCCCCGCTGCAATTTACTGATATTGGTATTAGCACTCACCTGTGCCCATTTGCATCGTGGGATTGTCAGCATTTTGAGCCACGGACCAGCCAGTATTAGAATGTTGTGAAATTTTTCCAATTTGAAGGCCAGGTTTCTGCTTACAGGGAAGGGAAATGGCAGACATTTTGACACCATATACCATATGTCATGTTTAATTGGAGCATGTTTCATCTCTGTGCACTAATCTGTGGGTTTCAGGGTGAATTATTAGCATACTGTAATGGCACAGTGCACATTTGTGATTACATACAACCAGAATATACTCTAAATTGGAGTTTGGGCTTTGTTTTTTGTTAGTAGTGTCTGCTTTTCTGCTCCGAGAATGGACTTAAATGTGCAGCAGATGGATGAAATAATAGGCAGGTCTCTAATAACAATAATTAGCCTCCATCCACATAGTGGCTCAGCCAGAACTTAAGGAGGAGGACAAGTAATTGATGGCCTGGGATCAGCCTTCTTTTCTATTGTCATCCTGTTTACCATGCCTAATTATGGCTCACAGAGGAAGATGTGGGAATTATCATTAACCAATGTATAATCAGAAATAATTCTTTTGATTTGCTCCTCATGAAGCGTGCCCCAAACCTACCACCATGCTGTGTTTCTTAGAAAAACAAACTTTTGAAGTAATAGTTTTAAAAGTGCACTCGACTTCTGGCGCCTCTCAGAATTGCTGCTGCTTAACATGCAGAGAGGCACTATGTTCTTTAGCTGTCGTCTCAAAATAATCCTCGTTACAGAAAGGCTACTCCTCTTTCCACTTTAGCCAGCCCCACAATGTATAGTTACAATAGATCTGTTATCTTTAGTTGCAGGCAGTCGGGTTTTAAAGACCTCTGAAACTTGTGATGAAGTTCTGAAAGCTTCTGACTGAATCACCAGCCACTCAACTCTGAGTCAACATCTCTTTTGACCTGCACGTATCATTTTTATTTTGTGAAAATTACTCTGTTTAAATTTTAAAATACAGCTTTTCAAGTACTGTACTGTTTCCAAGGGAAATCAAAGGTGAGTCAGACTTGGAGGTGGGGTACACAAAGGCTAAGTGTTTGGAAGCAACTCAGTATGAGGAGCAGAGGGCTTATACAAGAAGTGGCAGTTAAAATGTTTCGTCCTGCTCTCCCTGTATCTTCAAAGACATCCCAGGTGGCTGTGAGGTGCCATAGAACCAGGTAATGGCCAGCCGTGGGAGAGGTTATCAAAGCACACAGTCGCCATGTCAGCGGTAATGAAGCCGCACTGCCCCAACCTGGTGCTCCAGCGCACTATCAAGCCTCTCGGGTTGGAGAGGTTTATTTGTTTTGCTACTCTGGCTGGTCAGACTAAGGTTCCCGTCATCTCGGTAAGGCAGTGGGCTTGAGGGATCATTAGGATGATGTACGAGGCCTGAGAGAAGAAGGCAATTTGAAAGGGATTAGGGAAGGCAGAGTTTATTATGTTTTGCTGCTATAGATGTAAGAAATAATAACTACATAAGTTACGGTGTATTTCCAAATTTCCTTTTCCATTATGAATTTTGCTATTTCCAAAATAAAAAAGGAAATTTAAAAAGTAAATTGGACAGTGATATGGCATTAATGCATCTCTAATGTCTAACTCACTTTTATTCCTATTTTGTTACTTAAAGAGACATTTCCTGACTGCTGAGCAGCTGGCTTCGGTCTTGCAATAGCTCCAAAGTAGATCGGTTACACACTTTGACTGACAGTCCCCTCATTTGCATACTTAAGTGGATAAATAATGTTTAAAAATACAAAAAAAAAATTAAAGTAAAGATGGGGATAATGAAAAGGAAAAAACATATAAATACAGTACTGTGCAAAAGTCATTTCTTTATATTTTTGATCCAGTAAGTCAGAGTTTCTTGTAAAAGTGGTCTGAAGCAATCAATATGCAGGTTTTCTGAAGTTTTTCACTCATTTTCAATCCAATGTTTGTAGCTGACCATTTTCAGTCACTTATTGCTGACCTATGAATCATTCAATCATAAAAAATTGGCATATCTGCAGTTTGTCCTGAAAATGGGAAAGTAGAGAACAACAGAAGAGGTGGCAATCCAAAATAACTATCTATAGCAGATGAACAGTACCTGAAAATTATGTCCTTAAGAAACTGGAAAAAATCCAGCGAAGATCTGATAACAGGATCTCTTCAGTTGATCCATCTACTATTCACGTAAGCCTCATCAGAGATGGTCTCAGTGGAAGGGTGGCTGTCAAGATGCTTAAAGAAGGGAAACAGGGAGAAAATTTCAAATTATACAAAAACTAGGACAGTTATGGATTGGCTTTAGTTATGGCGTTTAGCCATTTGAATCAGCTGTGTTGAATCAAGGGCGCATCTAAAACCTGCAGGACACCGGCCCTGGAGGCCTGGAGTTGCCCACCCCTATCCTACACAGTGAATCTCTACTGCAGTTTTTCCACAGCACCAAATCTAAAACTAAAACTAAGTAAATTAATAAACAGAATGGAATAGAAAATGAAATGTAAAGTAAATAAATAAGGTCAACAAATAAAACAGCAGGTAAGTATTCCTTTGTTACATTTCATGATGTAATTAAAGCCTACCCTTTTACTGTAATTCCACAGCATTCAATTGCATTTATAAATTTATTTTGGGACTTTTGAGCCTCCGTAGAGGTAGAATACAAAATAACATCGTAAAAAGACTTCCATCAGATTTCATGGAGGTGGTTTTACGTGGGCCTGCGCCCCTGAGAGCAGTTTCACTGTAAATACTTGTGTATGCGTGGAACGTGTGTGATTCACCGCTGAGCTGAGTGTGTAAAACTAAACCGACAGTCACCCCTGGGTGCACCCACCATGGAAAATCCAAAATGATGGGAGGAAAGCTAAGATGACAGCCAGGCTATATTTAACCCTGCTTGTATTGGTGTTCATTTGGCGCAACACTGCCAGAACTCTTAGCAGCCAAACCCAATAATAAAGGAAATATCTAAGCGAATTGTGCGTTTTCTATCTCTGCACTGTAACTTCAGGTTTGATGACTAGAATATTCAAAATGAGTCACAGATGGTAATTATGCACAGCTTGAAATCCTATGTGTAAGTAACCACTTTTAAAATAAGACCTCTTTAGTAGCTCTACTAAACTCTAAAGCTGATGTGACTCAGAGCTCCCTGCTTATCCATAAACCTGCATCTCGCCTCCTGTGGGAATTGTATGGACAACTGATAGAGCATCGCCTCATAAAACTGTGGCCAAGATCCAGGACTCCGATGAGTAACCCCTAAGGATAGCAAAGACGAGCCACTGTGCTGTACACACATGTGAGAAACCGCTCTTGCATCACAAGCACTGTCGTTCATCCATAAAATGGGAGAGATTACATCCGTCCGGGATGAGGCGGTAAAATGGGCTGGATATGAGGTACGGCGAGCCTCCCAAAACTCAATAATGCCAAACTCTCATCTGCTGGCTGGAGAGATAAAGGCATCTAGATTGCAGAGGCACCACAGGTGTTTTCTTTTTTGAGAAAGGGTTATCTTGCGTAATCCCATTCAGCTGTTGTGTGGTGTCTTTTCAGCCCCAGTTACCAATATAAGAGTTACACGCAGCCGCTGTAGTACCATTATTTAAAAATACGCAGCTGTATGCAATATTAGATAGTATTACTGAATGTTCGCTTATCCCCTCCTGTGTATAGTGATATTGTAGGGATATATTCTAGGTATACTGAACCAGTGCACACTGAGCTTTATTAAAAACCATTCTCTTCATTTGAAGTGTGAGGAATGGATCATGCAGTGTTTTTGGTCTGTTTTATCATAAGATGCAAGCATTAGCGTGTTTGACTGCTTACAACCTGCAGTTGCTACCAGTATTACATTACATTGTTACATACAATATTACATGATTCAGCAGAGGTTACAGGATATAAATGTCTTATTTAAGACTAGCACATCCCTGCTGTGTGAAATTAATTTAGAGAAAAGCTATTTATTGAAAAGTTGATCTTGATAATCTTGATAATATATACATACACTGAACAAAAATATAAACGTAACACTTTTGTTTTTGTTCCCATTTTTCATGAGATGAACTCAAACATCTGAAATTTTTTCTACATAGACAAAAGACCCATGACTCTCAAATATTGTTCACAAATTTGTCTACATGTGTGTTAGTGAGCACTTCTACTTTGCCGAGATAATCCATCCCACCTCACAGGTGTGGCATATCAAGGCGCTGATTAGACTGCATGACTATTGCACAGGCGTGCCTCAGACTGCCCACAATAAAAGGCCACCCTGAAATGTGCAGTGTGATCAAACACCACAATTGGCATGCTGACTGCAGGAATGTCTACCAGAGCTGTTGCCCGTGAAATGAATGTATATTTCTCTACCATAAGCCATCTCCAAAGGCGTTTCAGAAAATTTGGCAGTACATCCAGACGGCCTCACAACCGCAGACCACGTGTAACCACACCAGCCCAGGATCTTCACATCCAGCATGTTCGCCTCCAGGATCGTCTGAGACCAGCCACCCGGACAGCTGCAGCAACAATCGGTTTGCATAACCAAAGAATTTCTGCACAAACTGTCAGAAACCATCTCAGGGAAGCTCATCTGCATGTTCGTTGTCCTCATCGGGGTCTGGACCTGACTGCAGTTTGTCATCGTCGTAACCAACTTGAGTGGGCAAACACTCACATTCGATGGCGTTTGGCACGTTGGAGAGGTGTTCTGTTCACAGATTAGTCACGTTTTTCACTGTTTAGGACAGATGGCAGACAGTGTGTGTGGCGTCATGTGGGTGAGCGGTTTGCTTATGTCAACGTTGTGGATCGAGTGGCCCAACGTGGCAGTGAGGTTCTGGTATGGGCAGGCATATGTTATGGACAACGAACACAGGTGCATTTTATTGATGGCATTTTGAATGCACAGAGGTACCATGACGAGATCCTGAGGCCCATTGTTGTGCCATTCATCCACGACCATCACCTCATGTTGCAGCATGATAACGCACAGCCCCATATTGCAAGGATCTGTACACAATTCCTGGAAGCTAAAAACATCCCAGTTCTTCATTGGCCAGCATACTCACCAGACATGTCACCCATTGAGCATGTTTGGGATGCTCTGGATTGGCGACAGCATGTTCCAGTTCCTGCCAATATTCAGCAACTTCGCACAGCTATTGAAGAGGAGTGAACTATCATTCCACAGGCCATGATCAACAACCTGATCAACTCTATGCGACATTTTATACCTTTAAAAAATGTTTCTAGGCATAATCTAGTATTTTTGCACCAACAAAGTGAGTACTAGAGAGGGATTAGCTGTTAACTCAGCATATCTTGCTACTAATGTGCCAAGTGTTCTTAAAAAAATTGGAGAAAACCGGACAAGTATAGGACAAAAGAAGAAGTGACAGGTCTAAAAGCTCCATACAGCAGATGACCAGTATTTGGCAGAAATTCATATCCTTATGAGCGATACATCTGACCCAGTCAAGAATCTGTTCTTGAGAAAAGAAAACAGAAGGGAAGTTACTAAGTTGCCAAGTTATACAAATATTGGATTGAAAATCAGTGGCAAGCGGGTTTTGTGGAGTGACTTTTTGTAAATCGTGGTGAAAGCTCTGGGACACAACACAGCAAAAAAAGAGCTTTGAAATGTCCTTCAGGAAGCCGAGAGAGCTATAGACTGAAGACTACTTAAAGACATTACATGGTGGTCATACTAAAAACTGACTTTCAGGCGATGAAAACTAAGCTCTGTTTTTGTCTTACATTCTGTGCTTCAATGCATGTTTGCAGATGCTGCACATATTTCCCATTTTCCAACCAAAATATGAACAAATGAGGGGTGGCTCATAGTGCTTTTTTTGTCATGGCCAGCAGGGGGTAACTCCCCTGGCTGCAAAAAGAAGTCCAGTTATACAGAAGTCTATCTTAAAATGACCCTACTTCTCACTTGGTTTATGGCTTTAGTAAACTTATTCTCAATTTATATGTCATCTCAGTTGTTAGTTTCAGGTCTTAGTAAATGCAACATGGTGTTCACGCTGTAAATTATAGATGCAATTAGAATATTATGAGCCATGAAGCAGGCTAGGCCAAAATGTACAACTCTAGGAATAAAACAGTGGTTAATATCACAGTGACCAAATGGAGCCATCATTATATGAAATAGCTTTGTCAGTCCGTCTGTGACAAAAATGATTGATATTTTTTTCTTATAACGCTTATTCTAGCAAGAGTTGCTCTCTCCTGCAATACAAGAACGATGATCACCTTTGGAAGAAAGTGGCCTTTTCGCTTGGGTTGCTAAGCACAGTGTATATAGCAATCAAGTCCATATATATAAGACCCATTTTACAAGGTTATTATGAGTGAGCTGTAAAGATTGAAAAGTCAACTAGAGATGGATTTTGAACTCGGGAATCTGACATCTCACTTGTATTCGTTCTGCAACGTCTATGCCATTACTAAGCTTTTATCTTTGACCTTATTTAGACCTGTGAACTTAATAACAGAGGAGTTTGTGTACTGAAGCTGAGCTGGGGGAAAAAGGGAGAAAAAGGAACTCACACAGAAAATTTAAAGGGGTCAACATGCAGTTCAGCCAAGTTACTTGCAGGAGTTCAGAGATACTATACAGCACCAGAGCATAACATAGATATGTAGGGTTTTAAAATCAGCTGATATCCTTCTTAAACTCAAAGCTTTGTTGCATAAGTTCTGTTAGTGAAGCCCGGATTTCATTCATAAAAATATTCAAAGTGACATATACTGCTGTTTGAGATATATGGAGGGTGTGTATCCTCTTTATGAGAGATGTTGGATGCAGTATTTATTTCCTGCACACAGCCCTCCCTCGCTGTTTTTCTCATCCCGGCACTCCAGCTCTTCTCAGCAGGGGAGTAATAATGGACACCCACTCCATTAGAAGCCTGTTACCTTTTCACTCATGTCTCTGCCATCTATTTATTCTGCTGCTTTTCTCCCTCTCACTCTGTTTGCGCTGTTTTCTCTCTATATTCATGTCAGCTGCCATGGACAGTCAGATCCTCATTCCCCTAAATTGGATAAAAGATTAAGAGAGCTAAGCTTGTTCAGTTTGTGCTAGTGTGAAAAATCCCACAAAGTTTGAACTTTTTTTTTTTTAAATTTGCTTCTTTCAGAGCTGCTCTCTCACGAGAAATCCTAAAGCATTATAATGTCTTTGTGCATATGGGAGCCAGAGATGAATCCAGATTATCAGATCAAGTGGTGTTTCAACAACTAATTATAGGCTCCGGTTCAGGCTCTTGCTACTTATTCATGCCAATGCACAGCTCTAGGGTTCAGTAGCTGGAGGATGATGTTGTTATCCTTAGGCAAAGCCTGCCTCATTTGCATCTCGGAGATTATCGTGCTTATTTGTTTTTCATGTGTTTTTCAAGGAGCCTGTTGTCTTAAGTGACAAATGACTCTAAGTGGTCTTTTTTTTTTTTTTCCCCTCGTGCTCCGAGATCGGAGAACATTTAACGTCATTAAGCCGCCTTCCCATGTGTAACCACAATTTTTAACAATCTGCTCTACATTTTTCACACCACGAACGGTAGCAATAAGTTTATTGATGCACAAATTTACCCTTTTCATTTTAATTCATCTATAGCTGCAAGAAAAAGTTTGCGAACCCTTTGAGATTTGCTGCCTTTTGGCATAAATGTTTAAAATATCATGAGAATTTCACAAAAATCCCAAAGGATGAAGTCAATTCAGTTATAGACTGATTCTTATATAGCGCTTTTCTACTCCCCCGGAGCACTCAAAGCGCTCTATACAACATCACACCCATTCTCACAAGCACTTTCTCTAAACTTAGTGCTTTCTAACTACATTTACACACATTGAGACGCCGATGGATGCAACTTGGGGTTAGTATGGCTCCCAAGGATACTTGACATGCAGACTGGAGGAGCCAGGAATCGAACCACCAACCTTCAGATCAGATAGGTGACCTGCGCTACCTCCTGAGCTACAGCCACCCCTACAGTTAAGAAACAAATGGAAAAAATGATGAATTATTGATTTAATTAGGAAAATTATCAAATTTATCTCTGTAAGGAAAAAATAAAAAAAATTTTGATTTCAGTATCTCATGTGAGACCCCCAAGAGCAACTTGACATTCTAGGGGAGGCAGCTCAAGATATTAATTTCAGTGAGTTTAGTGGCATAATCGTGTAACTTCAGGAGTGAATTTGTGATTAACACAAACTGTGAAAGGTTTACCTGACATTTCCATGTTAATTAATGCTGCATTGCCAAAGTGCTCCTAGCAGGTTGTTTTCAAGATACCCAACAGAAAAATTGTCTCACAGTATGTGTAAGCAACACATCAATTTAATGAAAAGAATTACAAATGTAATTAGATGCACCCTATTAACTTATACATAACATAACTCATACCCAGTTTTAACTCCCGCTTGCAATAAACCTGGAGTTTACTTTTAATTACTTATATTTGTTTAGGAGTAACATTTGCTTTTCTGGACCTGACCCACTGCTCAGTGATGTTAGTGTATAGCCTCGAATGAGCAACTGATTCACACCGCACTCTCAGAGGATAGCAACTGGTCAGTTTACAAGTAGGCCCATTCTATAGAACAATAAAATGTCAAAAGTTGTATTCAATAAGATTTGAAACATAAGACTGAGAGCATTTACAAAGGTCATGGAGAAAAGCAGATTGTCAGTGCTTAGAGCCTGAATTGGCTCTGAGTTTCTTCACCAGCATTTAGTAGACACCCCTCAGCAAAACAATTCTGTTTCAAAAGGCTGTAAAAAAGGCTTTGGAGATGAAAGTCAGGGTACTTTCAGAGTTTATTTCTTCAAAAAAGAACAAACCCAAGTGTCTGCTTGCAGCGCCTGCCTTTGAAAAAGTTTACACCAGCTTTTTTATTCCCGTAGCGCTAACTCTGCCTTCCTAAAAAAAAAAAAAAGAATCACCCCATCGGTTCCTTGGAAACAACTGGGTGTCAAATTTCCCAAAGTTTCTATTACAGAAGATGGCAGCCACCTTTTATTGATGTCATGGGCTTGTTTTAAAGCTTTCTTAAAACTTATTTTTATCCACTATTATTAATATAAACCTTAAACTATATCACTATATCTGAGACATTACAAAAGTCAGTGTTAAACTGGTATCAAGCATATAATGTTTAAGTATATAGATTTGCGATTCTTACTCAGGCGTCCATAGCAAGTTTTCTTAATAGATTCGGTACCCCTGCTGGTCATTAAAAAGAATGCACTCTATAAAATGATCTGTCTCCAAACTCGTCTCTGTTTGCAACTCGTCTGGCACTGACCAGTTCCTTTCCATGTGAATGGCACAGCTGAATTAACACCTGGTCAACAAACCAACTTCGTAATCACCATCGCCATACCGTTTGATACCAATTGCTTCATGCAGCCCTGCTTTTACTCAAAGAGCTTCGGTTTACGTGCAGATTTAAGTATACCCATACAGCCCCAATTACATATTTAAATTGATTTCTTGGTAACTGCCCTAATTACAAAAATCTGGCTTGTCGTACACATGAAAAAACTCTGGTCACTGCATAGAGCGGGATGTAATATAATATTATTTCTAACAGTAACTGCAGAATGTTTTTGGGTACCTTCAACAGCTGACCCGCTGAATAGGGCCCCCTACAGTAGTAGGCATGACAGTGATGAGTACTGTCAGCCAGCAGACGGTGTATTACTGAACAGATTGTGTGACTGCATTTCTCTACATTTCTCATTTTTTCTGAACTTACAACAGCTAACCTTCACAGAAAGGTTAAATACTAACCATATTTGAATTTTTGATCGTTTGTGTCTTGCTAAAAAATTACAGTGGAAGTGATTGCAGTCTTTAGCTGCTCATAGTTTGGGCTCACGAAGCTCTTAAATGTTGAAATCACGAGCCTCACTCTGCCCTTTTAATCTGTCAGTTAAACCAAAAAATCCTGATACTTATCTGACAATTCAAAAGGCTCCCTGCCAAAGTGTCAGTTATAGCACATGGCCAAAGGAAAGACACAAACTCTCGTCTTTTCCAGTTTGGTTTTAATAACTATGTTGAGAACATAAACAAATTAGGACGAGTGGCATCACATCATAAATGAAAGCGGTGGGTGGTTTGATATTTTCAGACACACACTCCACCTGATTGCCAGATGAGGATGGGCGCAGCAGACCATTTGGGTGCCACTTGAGGTGGCAATTGGACAGATGACAATGGGGCTCTTGAAAGAGGAAGGTTAACTGAGTGATATAAACACACTGGACTCTGATGGTGAACTATATCAGTATTTTTGTATTTTGAATGGATCAAATGACTAGATATATTTTCAAGGGATCTCTCATATCATAATAACAAGTACACAAACAATGATCACCCTGAGCTCTGTAGGGCATTTTGCTGTCTTTTAACTTTTTGGTGGTGGGGGGGGGTTAAGGCCTCCGGCTATAGTGTACACAAACAGCCTATGAGCTCATGGCGTCCTGGGTGTCAAAAAGATGGAAGTTTTACAAAGGACTAACTCTTGGTCCCTCTAAAATTCAGTGTGAAAAATTAAGTCTACAATAAAAAAATGTTTCAAAGCTGCCAACAAGACCATTTATTGAGGACATTTTCCCTATGCTAACGTGTCTACGTTAGCCTTACCAGCTCATTAGCTAGCTACAAGATAGCAGATCATTATAAGCCAACTAGCTCAACTTTATTAATGCTCCAAATGTCATTGGTTTTTTAGTTTCCTGTTTATGTTTACATCCAAAGTTAAACAATGCTGAATGTTTTTTTTCCATAAGTACTTAAGTCAGAAAGGCATACATAGTTAGATATAAACAATCAAACTTATTGATGATCTTCATCTTTGCTAAAGTTTGCAGAGGTTCTTAGCAGCTGGGAGAATAGCTACACTGATTGTTTAATTGAAGCTGGACTCCTTTTCACTGTCAGGGGTGCCTCAGCATGTTTATTTTTGTGAACCTAAGGAGCATTTGGACCTCATAAATGTGAATACAATCAGATGTAACAAGAAGATAGAGCAGACTAAACATTATGTAAGACTTGGGTAAGTAAATGAAGTCCAGTCCTGCTCACTGGACCCAAACTCAAAAGTTGTGCTGGTCTCAAAAGACAGACGCATTTCAATGGTTCATTTCAATATCAAGCACAAGAAAATAAGACATTTTTTGGTGGTAAATATTGGTGAAATTCACACTAAAATGTGCATTGCAAACATCAGTAAATCAGTCTGTGCACTTTATTTAAATATTCTCCTCCATGTATTATGCAAATCACAAAAATTCCTGAGTCTTGTTACTGAGAGTACAATGCATTTGTCATTCTGGCCCATGGAGTAAACAAGTGGCTGCTGCAAGCTGCTTTGCAACCCACTTCTGTTTTAAATTTAACCAATTTCAAGTCTGTTGTGATTGTTGTCCTCTCCCTTCTATATAAGGTATCTACTGCTTGTTCTGTAAAACTTAGACTTTTGGTGCACATTGAACGATGGATAAGTCCCAGCACTGAGCTGCACTACCAAACATAAATTGCTGCAGAAGATATAGCAATCTTCTTTGACTGAAGCGATCATGATTGGATTTTAATCTTTAAAAAAAATTGTAATGTAACTTTTTCTTTTTCTTTTATTTAGATCCATATGTTAAAATCCACCTGATGCAAAATGGTAAGAGGCTGAAGAAGAAGAAGACGACAATCAAGAAGAACACCCTCAACCCTTACTACAATGAGTCCTTTAGCTTTGAAGTCCCATTTGAACAAATCCAGGTACATTTTTCATCGGTTTGCAAAGTGCTATATCGCTGGGGAAAACTGAACCATAAAAACCAGCAGCAAACATGGTTGCATATAAGCCATTGTTAAGTGGGAGCTCATTTACCAAATAATCAGTTTAGAGGCTTTTCATCATAACAGAATAATGAGAGGCGCTTCACTTAAAATCAGCTGGGTTTTGCAATTTGACAAGCCAATTGCTCCATGGATGTGATTGTCTGCACTTTGTTACTGCCCGTAGCATTGATCTTGTTGCTGTTTGTAGCATATATTACAATGATTAACATTCATCAGCATCATTATTTACATTTAAGCAAGTATGCTGCAATAATTAGAGCAAGCAATGGAACAATAGATGCCGTAGCTATGATTCAGGAAGAAAAGGAAGCACAGATGCCTCTCCACTATGGGGAGAAAAAAGATAAAGGAAACATAACCTGTGCTAGAAAAGGATAGCAACAAAAAAGATTATCTCTTCAGGCAATACAGTAATTAAGTCAAATTAATTAAGCATGCCACATTTAAAAAATCACAGGTTTGGTACAGCGTTCCTCAGATTCAATTTAAACACCGCTGATCTCAATCAACCCCATCCAAACATGGCCTTATTTAGTGCTGCTGATGCCAGTATGTTGGCTAAATTTACATTTCTCTTCTCATCAACAAGAACCAGGTTGATTATTAAATAATTGGCCAAATGCTTAAACTGTCATTGATTAGATTTATTGAACAGCCACGAGAGAATTAAATGCACTTTGAAGATGTAATTTGACCGTAGAAAAACAGTTTAAGTCCAGCTACCTAAGAGCTAAATGCTAAACTAATGATCTGTTTAAACAAGCCTGTCATCGCTGACAGCTCTTTAGGCCTCTGGCTGTAATGCATCTGATTCGAAATGAAGACACTCAGAACTGGGAAGACTTTTAATTAGACACGCGCTGTTTCCACCAATACAGTTTAATTTGCTAATCAAGTTCTCAGGCACAATTCTTAAATTACACAGACATATAGAAGTCTGCAAATTAACCAGTTTTATCAGCGGAGGCAAAGCGTTGGCTTTGATGCAGACCTGACCCAGGGATTTTCTGAGTAAATAATCGAAAGGTTTTAATTGTCTCTGAGGTCGTGTGGGAATTACAAGCAGTGTTTTTAATTGGTCTATCTTGTAACGAAAACAGAAGGTTAGTTTTGACTCGTGTTATTTCGCAGCGTCCTTAGCCCACACACAATTAGCTGCGTAGACACCATTAGAGATGTATGCTTGCTCTACTCATAGTCATTGAGCCTATTTGACATCAAACTATAGCTTGTTTGCAAATTAAGTGCAGTTTTTTCTAACTTTTCTATTTTTGACTTGAGCATAGAACTGCACAAATAGGAGAAAAAAGCAGTCACTTTTGTGTTTGCATTGGATCGATAAAAAACTGATGACAATATTTCTGCAATTTTGGCCTCTGAACAGCTGGAGATGATAAAGTGAATTATTAATTTTCATTACCTTTTTTTCTTGTATTAAATCTTCATATTTCATTTCATGAAAGCTATTAATCTTGTTTCTAAAACTGCTGAGATGTTGTTTAAATGCTTGTCACTAATATGATTATTATTGGAAAATCAGTCACAGCAAGGAAAAAACAGTACTGGCTGGTCAGTGATGAATTACACGAAGGTGTGCTAATTTTCCATTGAAGAAAGCCGTGTTTGAATGACCAATTTAAAGCTGAAGTGTCCCTTTAAAAACCCACTAACCCCAACCGGCCATCTGGGAGCCTTATTCAGTATTTCATTACATGGCGTATTAGGCATGCTCTTTTAGAACAGCGGCTCAAAGCTCATGCAGGTGGCGGTAGTTTCATCTCAGCGTGCCAGTGGATCGAAACTTAATCAGGACGCTTTGTGCACTAATTCATATTCTCTGCCAGGGATTGACGCCCGGGTCACTCCTCTTTGCAGCGTCCCTTTGAATAAACACACAGTGAAGCTGAGTCTTAGACCCCTGAGTAATCACACATTCTGCTGTGCTTGGCTCTGAAAATAACCGAAGCTCTATCGGGAATGTTTGCTACTGTTAATCAACACTAATGTCTCAAGGAGCACCTCATTCCCTGCATTACTATACCATTTAGAGAAATAATGAGGAACTGTTGGTGCTTTATACTCTAATACGTACGTTAATCTACCCTACAACAAAGATTAAGCAACACCTTCTGTAAAAGAAGTCAAATACTGTAAAATACTGCTCAAACAACCAAAGCACAAACTTCACAGAGAATATCATATATCGGTAAAGAAGCATCAAAACCTTTGTACCTGATCATAGGCATGTGTTTCATGTAATTGTTTTTCTTCAGATTGTAGTTGTTTTTTTGATGCTAGGGCTAGAGCTAAAAGTTATTAGAAAATAAATGTGAATCGATTTTTGAAACAAGTAAAAGCACAGAATTAAAAACTGACCTTTGAATTGTGTTTGCGTAGCAAAACTCAGCTTTTCAATTT
Source organism: Hemichromis elongatus (assembly GCA_015108515.1). Classification (NCBI taxonomy): domain Eukaryota; kingdom Metazoa; phylum Chordata; class Actinopteri; order Cichliformes; family Cichlidae; genus Hemichromis; species Hemichromis elongatus. The sequence goes on along the minus strand of VUQR01013975.1, from coordinate 55,394 downwards.
TAAGACAAAACCATAGACTGTATATGAAAAACGGCAGCAACACAAAGTTTTCAAAGTTTATACAATAGCAAATTTTCAGTCGCAAACAGCCATGGTCTAAAGCCCCGCCCTGCTTTAATGACCTGTTGTTATATTCTTCTATTAATCATTTAATCATTCAATAAGACATAACAACTGAGTCTAGGATAGAAATCATAGACACCATGATGAGAAGCTAAACCCAGAGGCTTGCTGGTTAATGACAATGATTCATTAGCCTGTTTAACAAGGTACAGATCTAATAAATGTTGTTTTTGGCTAACAAAAACAGACCGAATGCAAATAAAATTACATGAGAAAATGAATATGAAATGAAATGTTTAGTTGTTTATTATATCCATAATAATGCAGCTTTAAGCCTTAACACAGGAAATAAATGGCTAGTTATTTAATTATTATTGCAGTTTGTGTACATGAAAATTAGTTAAAGAGACCGAACCTGTTTGTGAGCAAGGCTGTACACATATTCATTTCAGCTGCTTTTAAATGGAAGTCTGTGGCAGCTGACTCACTTTTGTAGCAATCCTCAAGTGGCTATTTACGGAATTGCATTTTTTGGCCTGCTTTTGAAATATAATATAATATAATATAATATAAAGGGAGCAGCAGAAATAATTCTGAGTAAGCCTTAAAATGAAATCATGATTTCAGAAGTGTTTTAAATCAAGCAATATTTTTAATTGAAGCAAACATTAGTAGATGGAGCTCACAGTCTTTTTCATCTCCTCCTTTCTCCCTCTTTTCCCCCTCTGCAGAAAGTGCAAGTTGTTATAACTGTTCTGGACTATGACAAGATCGGCAAGAACGATGCCATCGGCAAGGTCTTTGTGGGCCTCAACAGTACGGGGACGGAGCTGCGCCACTGGTCCGACATGCTGGCCAACCCCAGGAGACCCATCGCCCAGTGGCATGTGCTGAAGCCTGAGGAGGAGGTGGATGCTCAGCTCTCCGTTAAGAAATAGGCAGGGCTCTTTCAGTACCTGCCTTGTAGTACTCTTTAGCCAGTATGTGTAAATACCTCAGTGATATATGGGTCCATCCATGTAACTCCCTGCCCCACTTCCCCCCATCCCCCACCCGTCAATCTCTCCCAGCTTCAATCACTCCTAAGTTTACACACAGTCCTAATTGTTGAAGTGTCCTGCCACATCTGTTCTCTGCTTTTTTCTATCAGGTTCTCGCTTTGATTCAGCAGTTTTTGATTTCCATCTCCAAGCCCTTAACCACCCAGACCAAATGCCCCCTTCTTTTAAGCAATATGATCTGTATAGATAGCGCATGACTGAAAGAATTTATTGTACCACAGTTGTATATATAAGTATGCAGACATAAATGATTTCTAGTTTATGTGTTTGTATGTTGTTACCCGTTTCCTAATCTGTGTATATCTTGATGTTTTTAATAAGATGTTCTATTTTAAATTATGTAAATGCAGATATAGAGGAAAGCCAATATTATATATCCCAGGATTTAAAAATTCTACCTTATTACCTTATTGCATTCCAGAAAAAAAAATTCCAACCTGCAAGATGCTTGTGGAAATATATTCACATTGTAAAGGACTTTAAGTTCAACAAAGGTCATCACAGAAAAGATGAAGGGATGAATATATCCACACAAAACTCCAAAATACAAGGCCATTAACTACTATGGTTCTGTAGGATAAATTATGCTGCTGGATATTATACAAGCACATGATTTCTTATGACTTTTTGTACCTATTTATCAATCCGAGGACCTACATGTTTTAGCTTGAGGCACACTTGTTACCAGTTAGCATTTCATTTTTTCCTTATTTGGCAGTTCCATCTGAAATAGGTCCTCAAGTTAAAAGCTAGTTTTCTTTTCCAACAATGGAAATGATTGCCTCCAAGAAACACCCCTTTAGAAACAACCCCCATGTGGAAAAAAAAAAAGCACCAAGCTGTAGCCATTGTGTCCTTAAACTCGTTTAACAATATTTTATTAACTGCTTACTTTAAACAGCCTTGTCATTGCCAGAGGTGTGTCGCGTTTAGGCCGGGGTCCGACATTTGTGAGGGAGTTTAAAAAGAAAAAAGGGGGGCGGGTGGGGGTCGCACTCTGGTTTTAAGAGGACTATTTTTTAGATTAATTCAGCGTCTTGACTATTTTTAGTAAAGTGCATGTTTTTTTTTACAATCTTTACTAAATGCTGGGACGGGAGGGAGGGGGGATCTACTGACACCAGGGGAGGCTCTTCTGATAGGATCCCCTTGCCTTCAATCAGAGGAGAGGACAAAAAAAAGAAAAGAAATCAAGAGTGATGTTTAAATTTTGTGTCAATGTGACATTGACAGAGGTAAAGCGAGTTTAGTCTAAACACTGCCATTTTCGGGGAGGTGACTTTATGTAGAGACCCTCTCTTCATGCACACTTCCACTTGCTAGTGGTTGTAGCTTTGGTTTATTGGGAACAATGTCTTTGGCTGCAGTGGTGCCCTGAATCGCAGTCTTTGCTTTGCGTTGCCTTCTCACAGTGACAATAGAGCTAGCCATGTTTTACTGCCAATTTTAACTTTTATGTGGCTGCTATTTTGCACTGGATGTCTTTGAACTTGCTTGTTGACTTCTTTAGAAACCATTTTTGGACGTTTGTTGGCCGGCTTTAATTCAGGACACCTGCAGGAGGGGAGGTGCAGGGGGCGGAGCCAGAGAGCCTCCTGTTTGATCGGAATAATTAAATACAAAACAAAAAGGCAAAAAAAAAGAAAGAAAGAAAGCAATGATGACAAATCACATTTCAGCCAACAGCAATTGCATCAGTTTTGTTTTCTTGTTGGCACAGGACTTCACCAGGGGAGCACGAAATAACCGTAAAAGTTAATGGTCTGCGTAGGCTATTAGTTCATTATGTCCTTTACTACGGGTCCAATTAGGAAAGAAGTAAGTTGTAATCCATGAAAACCATGAAGTCTCTTATCTTGGAGGAACCTCTTGCATATACTCGATGCTAGCTTCAGGAGGACTTTCTAAATGTTTTCAATGTTATTGTGTAGTTGATAGCACTATTATGAAAAAGCTACTTGTCATTCCATAGGAGTCTTGGAGGACTGCTTTGTGTATCACTGTGACTGCCGTGTGTGCTTAGAGATGTAGACTTATCAGTAGGTAGCGAAACCAGTCTGTTCTGTAGTGATGTCGTAGCGTTTAATGCCATTTTTTCCCTTCTACACGCAAAGAGAGAACGAGAGGGAGAGCGAGAGTGCGTGGCGTCGCCTGACTTCACGCAGCCAAAAAAAAAAGAAAAGAAAAAAAAGAGGAGGCTTTTATCCGAGCACGAACGGGTTGCTTCACACAGCATTTTGTTGAGCACTGTGCAATACTTGTATGTTCATCCCATAGTGTTAATGTGGGTGGCGTTGCCCGAGAAAAGAGATTATAGCCCTTCGAGGATGAATCCAGTCCAGAGAGATGTTTTCGCCTTTCCAGTGAAATGGTTAGGACACAGCACACTTAGATTCAGCTTATAGTTTGGAGCTTGACACCTGCTGACCTCTGTTTAGGGTTCCTTCCCTTTTCCGCAGGTTCATTTTCTCTTCTTGCACACAGTTCCAGCATCAGAAGTTTCAGGGAGTCTTCGTTAAATACCAAACAAGATTCTGCATTTAGATATCCCCTTAAAAATGCCATGTATATATTTACATAATCGTGTCAAAGAAAATGTATATCTAGAATAAATATAAAGTGACCTGAATGATTATTCAGCTGCGAAATATCGCTCTTTTATCCAGATGCTATATCTCATCATCATTAATCCATTTTCATTACAGTTATTTTATTTATGTATTTATTTTATTATTGTCGCTGTTGATTCCAAACCACTTTTCTATTTGAGATGAAAACTCTGAATGTACAGTGAGGAGCGTGTTGGTGTAGATTACTTTAATTGTGAGATTAGATAGTACTTTGCACTTTTTGTTGTTTAAAAAAAACATAATTTTAATATTTTTTCAGCTATTATAGATTCATTTCATAATCCTGTGGGGTAAAAAAAACAAACAACCTCCCCTGTGATAGCATTCCAATATCACTGAGCATACAGCTGTATTCCCAATACCTCTTCAGCTGGGGGAACGCTTTTATTTGACACGTTTTTCATATGTAGATCCATGAATTCCAGTACAGCTTCAGATTTAAATTAAAAAATGGATTAAAGTAAAAGGTGCACTCTTTGCAAAAAAAAAAAAAAAAAAAAAACCAACAAAAATAAAAAAA
>VUQR01013975.1:25864-51100 GCA_015108515.1 Hemichromis elongatus | reverse complement strand
TCCATGAATTCCAGTACAGCTTCAGATTTAAATTAAAAAATGGATTAAAGTAAAAGGTGCACTCTTTGCAAAAAAAAAAAAGTGGCCCAAGCAATTTGACATGAATAGTAATGCAGTAAGGTTGCACCAAAGCAATTATCCAATCAAAGCTGGGAGAAAATCAAACCAAATCATATGAAAATATAACAAGTGCATGAACGTATCTGGGAATTCAGTAAATGGGCAGCATTGCAAAACCCATCGGATTGTGAGGCGTGCGGAGGAAACTACAAAGCAAAAGCCATTACCTGCGCTGCAGCGCAATGCTCCGTTTACTGCGATTCCCCACCAAAAAAAAGTGTGCACGCGTAATCACACCCACACCCTAAATTCAAGCTCTCTTCTGTGTGACAAGGAACTGAAGAAACTCTCCAGTGACACCGACAAAAAGCCACACTGACCTTTCAAAAACAAAGCTGTGTAAAGTATTAGAATCTGATGCTGTAGAAAGATCCTAGTTGCCTTTGTGTATATCAACTGCCTGCTTGAGTATTTTGTGTGTGGAAATTTTCTCTGTAATCTTGTAGAACTGTTCGGGGTGTTTTTTCCTGCCATATCGCTCGCAGTGACGGCGAGCCTGCTGACGGTTATATTTGCTGTGTATACCTTCATTTTTTGATGAGGTGTTTTCCAGTTTTGTTTCACTTTGTGTAGTGATTCACTCTGTGGAGTTTTCTGACTGTTGTTATATAACTTCATATACACAAATGATCAATAAAAATGTTTTATTTCCTGTTGATACAGAAGCCTTTCATGTCGTTTTTTCGTTCGGGATGCACGCAGCGGAGCAAAACTGTCACGACACCGTTGGTATTGATTGCCACGAGTGTGACTCACTGCTCATGCAAGAAACTGTGTTCACTTCAGAAAGAAAGGCGTCTGCATGCTTGACGTGCATGACAAATTCCTATTTTAATGATGGCACTTTGAATCAGACACAGCGGCCTTTTAAAAAGGTCACTACTGCCATCTGAAGGACACAGTGTGTAAGCAGCACAGAGGTTTAAAAAAAAAAAAGGATCGTCTTTTTCTTTCTTTCCATTTCTATTAGTGAATATTTATTTATGTGCAGCAGAGCCACAGAATGGGGACAAGAGTTTGTCCTCCACTAAAATATGATGTCACATCGATGTGATGCCCGGATGGTAATGCATTCTGGGGAGTGGAGATTTATAGATCTCAGGCTGCTGCTGCTGCTGTAAAATCAAGCTCATTTGGATGTTGAGAGTAAAACGTGTCCCATGAAATCTTTACTGTAGCACGGTGCTGTCATTTTAAATTTAAACTGCTGAACATCCAGGTTCTTTTAATCTGGCTTTTAAGTCGCTGAAATATGTCCTTATACTACATCACCTGGCAGCTTATTGCAGCTTTTTATTGAAACTGTTTCACATTAACACTGAGTGAAATAGTCAACCCAAAGACTCGCTAGTTTTGGGGCTGTATTATTAGATTAAAATATATTATACATGTGATATACCTCCCTGTGTGGAAAAGTATTTGCCCTCTAAGCCTAAAAACCAGCTGCACCATCCTTGGCAGCAAGAACTGAAATCAAGTGTTTGTGATAACTGGCAGTGAGTTTTTCAGGTCACTGTGGAGGGATTTAGGCCCACTCTTCTCTGCAGAATTGTTTTAATTCAGTCACACTGGAGGGTTTTTCAGCCTCTGAGACATTCGGAGGTGGACTTGCTGGTGTTTTTCGAATTGTTTCCTGCTGCATAACCAAAGTGTGTTTCAACTTCAGGACATAAACTGATGATTGGACATTCTCCTTCAGGATTTTCTGGTAGAGATAAGAATTCATTAATTACAGCATTAAAGCAGCCCCAGACCATCACACAACAAACACCAAGTCTGACTGGTGCTGTGATTCTTTATGAAATTCTGCACTAGTTTTAGAGCAGATGTAACAGTAACAGGACTCAGACCTTTTAAAAACTTAATATATAATTTAAATAAATATTTTAAAATATTTTCCCAAAAAGTCTCAGAGATCATCGAGATGTTTTTTTGGCAACTATGAGATGAGGCTTTATGTTCCATATGGTCAGCAGTGGTTTCTGTCTTGGAACTCTCAGTCTTATTGTTGAATCATGAACTCCGACCTTAACTGAGACAAGTGAGGCCTGCAGTTCTTTAATGTTGTTGTAGGGTCTTATCTGAGCTCTTGGAGTAATTTTAGGAAGATTCACCATTGTTCCACATTTTCACCCTAATTCAGTGGAGTCCCAAAGCCTTAGAAATGTCTTTGTAACACCTTCCACGTTGTTTTTCAGCTGTTTTTTAGATTGTGACATGGTGTCATGTAGTCTGTTTCACTTTGTCACACAGGTCATATTTAAGAGATTTGGTGATATAACAGGTCTGGCAGTAAACAGGCCTGAGCGTGGAAAACGAAATTAAATTCACAAAATAATAAAATTTTGCTAAATGATTTCCAAAATACAAGAATTACAAATATTTGGGAAAAAAAACTAATAGAAATTTGTATTTTTCACAGCACTGTAAAGCTTGTTATGCTTGCAAATAATGACTAAACATAACATTCATATTCATGGCTCTACCTAAAATCAGTTAGTTATCAGTTATTCAAAATAATTCGATTTTGTGTAATTTGCTCAAGATCATCATTTGTGCAATGTTACAGAATCATTTAAAAACTTCATAATCCATGCTAATATTGGCTGATTTATTGTGTGCATGAATTGGGACAACAAATGATAAGATTTTGTCGCATGCATGACCTCAGAGCAGTAGTTCACTATAAGATTAAGCCAAGTGTAACTGCTACAGAAGGAAATAAACAGATGCACAATACAGATAAGCACTCAATATAACTGCATTACATGAAACGTGAACAACAGAAACAGAAAAAGAGGAAGTGAGCTCTACATAGCAGAGTTATTAAAGTTTTCTATTCTACTTTCGGTTTAACATGCATTTGGTTTTATTTAGTTAAGTTTAGCCGTTTTCACTAGGTTTGGGTTAATATCCATGTTTTATACATAAACTAGGACAATATAATGTCGTCATTTGGACTTCTGTGTTTAACTAAAAAAAAATTAGGCTCTCGTTTTGCTACGCTATGACCAAAAGCCACACTTTTTAATTCTGAATAGTCTCCTTCGGATGCTATTATCTTGTTTTGTGTTTAGGTTTGTTCTCTGACAGCTTTAAAAAAAACGGTGCGCAGTTTAATGCTTTATCATTATTATCATTATTAGCGTTTTATTGTGAAAATCCAGATCTTTAACGTGGAAGTGACGTTTGAGGTTCGGCTCTGATAAGTTGGTCGTTGTATTACCGGAAGCTGAGTGTTTACACGTTTACTGTACGTTTATTCAGTACAAATATCCACGAAATTGGCATAAAACTGCTTCAAGTACAAATAGAGGTGCACCAAAATATTTCTATCAAGCATTAATTTTATAATTAGCCTGCTGGTTTTATTTTAATACACACTGAATTTTGTTTTTTAAAAATTAAAACCGGATGTCGTTATTCTTCATGGCTAACTCGACAGCCTTACTTGACAGCTTACGCCTCCGTCACAGTTAGTTGCCTTAAACTCGTCTGGAGTCTGCAGTCTACTGCGACAAAGTATTTTGCATTTGTCCTCCCGGCCTGAAAATGCTCTCCTACATCATTGGCGTGAGTATACCGCAATGGAAAAATATCAGGGTGCTTTTACGCCAGCTAATTTGCATGCGTTAGCTCGGCCAACATTCGTTAACATTCAGTTTTTCGCAGCTAAGTCATCCTGAGTGCTGTTTCGGGCCTGGCCACAGGAATCTTCATGACTCACTTCTCCCTGTTGCTGTCTGTGTTAAACAAAAAAAAAACAAAAACCCGACTTAATCCGGGCAACGCCCCGCAGGGTACTCTGGCAGCCGGTAGCTAATGCTAGCAGTTAGTGGTCTGAGTCATTTTCCCGCTTTTGACCTTTTATCGCAGCTGATCCGAGGCGGCTTTGACAGCATCCTCAACCTCATCTTCAGGCTGTTCTTCTCAAAGAGGAGACCGGCCATCACCTTAGAGGACCCCAACATTAAGTATGCACTGCGCCTGATAGATAAAGAGGTAACCGCGCAAACGCTGCACACTCTGAGTGCCTGCAGAATTAAACTTGTCTACAAACGCAGCAGATGCGTTCGCGCTCACTGCTCACTGCTGTTTTTTTTTTTGTTTGTTTGTTTGTTTTTTTAAAGATTGTCAGCCATGACACAAGAAAGTTCCGCTTTGCACTGCCATCTCCTGAACACGTCCTTGGTCTCCCTATTGGTAAGTGTGCGCACTCACGCATATCAACACTGTCGGAGTGTAACATATGTGTTACACAAGTTTGACTGCATATCTCAAAATCTATTCTACCTCATTTCCTCCTCTGTTTAAGCTAGTTTTCCTCTGATTGGCCAACCCTGATAAACAGTTGATTTAAATAACTGATGTAGTGACCATATAGAGCTTGGAAATGGCAATGCATTCTGGGTAGTTGTTCATGCCAAACCTAAACAAAGGTAGATGCCAGCAGGTAATAAGGAGGAAGATACCTTAACCAATGGTGGAAAGACACCTAAACGACCTGTGACACAGACTGAATGTAAACAAAGAGGCAAAGCAGTGTTATTAGAAGGCGTTGATATGTAAGCACAAACAACTGCCACTTTATTTTTAGGATATACAGTTTCTCAAGTTCTCCAGTGTTTTATTAAAAAGCTGTTTGTGGTGAGCGCTTAAACCTCAGACAACTTAAGAACTGTGCATGGCTTCAAACTCACATTCAGAAGTGTTGGACTCGGTCATCTCAGCTGCTGAGCCATGGCGCTGTGACATCACTTACCCTTAAAGACACTTTGTATACAATTCATTTGACTTCATATTTAATACTGTTCTGTAATATTTTGTCATCTTCAACGTTGTGTTGAACACACAGCATAACTTTTTTATTTGATATTTAAAATTACTCTGTAATAATATTGCTCTGCACGCTTTGTTTTGTAGCTGGAGTAAACTGTGATGAGAATCATAAAAATAAGCGTGAAGTAGTTTTACGTCGTTTATTATTGCTCAGTGTTTTGCTACAGCACTTCACGTTATAGTGCAGGAGTTTGTAGTGCCTTTGTTCTGCATCAGAGAATGCTTACACATATCTGTGTCTATGTAACGCTGAATTATTGTTGTTTGAGTCACCCAGTATGAAATGGGTGACATTAATGGTAAATGCACGTTTGTTTTCATCTTCAGGGCAGCACATCTATTTGTCGGCAAAGATAGACGGGAAGCTCGTCGTCCGTCCCTACACACCAGTGTCCAGCGATGACGACAAAGGTTTTGTGGACCTGGTGGTGAAGGTAAAGATTTAAGAAAGGTTGTTCCCATGTGCATTTTAGTTTATATACATGAAGGTGTTGAGTGTTTGACATGAATTTCTCCATTTGTTTCAGATTTACTTTAAAGACGTGAATCCAAAATTCCCAGAGGGCGGGAAGATGAGTCAGTACTTGGAGAGCCTCAGGATCGGCGACACGATTGACTTCAGAGGACCCAGCGGCTTACTCGTTTACGAGGGCAAAGGTGAGCAGTGTAACTGGCTGATAAAGCAGGTGAATCAGCTTTATCAGCTTGGTTTAATACTCTTACTTTGCATGTGCAGGTGTTTTTGCCATTCAGCCTGATAAAAAGTCCCCAGCTGAGAAGAAGACTGCCACACATTTGGGCATGATCGCTGGAGGCACAGGTGAGGGAGCTGTTCCGTGTCAGGTCCATTTGCTTGACTCACGTGGTGTTTGTTTTTAGGGCTGATGCTGCTTATTAGTAGTAAAGGCGTTAACTATTAGTTGAAGCTGCAGTCTTGATGTCTAAATTTTGAAAAAACTCCAACACAAATCATTCAACAAAGTGTTATTTGGACACGTGTCTGTAGATATTTTACAAAAAGGGTGTGTAGGCGCTACTCATGCAACCGGATACTACAGAGTGGTCAGAGCATTGATCAACACAGAGGGTGCTGACTACAGAGAGAGCGAGGCAGTAATGAAAGAATAACTATTAAGGTAATGGAGGGAGTATGAATGTCAGATCTGATAAGTGTGTGAGCCAAAGTTTCGACTACAACAGTGGTGGTTTGGCTCGTAGTTCACGTCAGAGTGTGGGCAGTGCTCGACTTAGAAAACGGGCTTTGTGTGGAGTGAATTTGGTGCCACAGCAGATGGTTCTACATATTTATTTGTTTAATTTTTAATGCCTATTTTTTTTATGGAACCCCTAATAGATTTGTCTCCTCCTAATCTCCAACCAGGGACTTTTTGCATGTTAGACCAATGTGCAAACACTGAGCTGGGAGACACTGATATGTAATCTAGCATTAAAGGTTATAAAAGCCATTTTCACAACCCTTTCTAAATATGATGACATTTTTTCCCTCCTCTGTGCTCTTTGTTCCAAAGTTTATTTGCGCTGTTTGCTCATCATCCACACTGTAGGGTCTTCACTTTACAGTATGAAGTTCTTTTTAAGTATCTTTAAGTTCATAAATAAGCCTAAATTAAATTGTGTTGTAGAGCAGGTTAGCTGAGTTTTGGATTGGCAAATTCTAACAAAAGTTAAGCTTTTAGAAATATTTTATTTACTCTCAAGTTGGACGTTCAACTGCGATTGAAGCACACGTGGATGTCTGTACACGTACAGCCTTGGAAGCTCTGTTAATGTAACCTGAGTGTGCGCTGGGTGTTATTACAGGCATTACTCCGATGCTGCAGATCATCACAGCAGTGATGAAGGATACTGATGACAAAACAGTGTGTCACCTGCTGTTTGCCAACCAGGTGAGTTTTATGAACCACAGTCTTGTGTTTACAGTCAGGAGGATATTTACTATGTGATAACATTTGACCTGGACTGGAGTGTAAATTTGTGTTCACGCAGTAGTTTAAAAATCCAATATGTCGTCCTTCCACTTCGCCACAGACTGAGAAAGACATCCTGCTGCGACCAGAGCTGGAAGAGATTCAGGTCAACCACCCGGACCGGTTCAAGCTGTGGTTCACCGTCGACAGAGCACCTGAAAGTGAGTCCTCCGACAGCAACCGCGTTCACATGTAAACGGGAACTATTTTAGTCAGGAACTATTTCCAGTTTTCCTATGCATCAGGGAGTACCCCAGTTCACACGAGAGGTTGGTCTATTAGCTGCAGTAATTGCCCACTAGCATAGCTGACACGTGATATTACATGGACGTTTGTATTTGTATTGACCTATTATGTCTTTAAATGTAGCAGCTATGAAGTATTAGTACTCTAGCCTGCCCTATCGCATTTTGAGAATGTGCCAAAGTCCAGTTTTAAACATTTTATGCATCCTAAATTTCAAAACTTCTAGATTAATGTGCAAAAACAGATTGAATTTCTCTCTTTGTTCTTTGAATTGTTGCGGTTTAGTTTTTAATTTCTGATATACTCCACTCAGCCAGTTGATCACAGTTCACACGGAGTTATCACCGCAGGCTAAAGATGGAAACGTCACCAGCATCACTCAGGGCAAATTTCACTGCGTGGCCACATCGAGGTCGAGTTTGCTGGTTACAACTGAGATCAAGCAAAGCAAATTTTGACATTTTCAGGCCTAGATTTGTATGACACCCTTCCTGATGCAGCCCTCCTTGTGAATGTGTTAACCACTAATTTATAGATTGAAATGTGATTAAATCTTTAACAAAATATTGATTTGTTTTATAATCAGTGATGTTATTAATAGAATTTTCTGGTTTAAATCCCAATAGAAAAAGGTTTTTAAAACCTTGGATAGATATTGCTGATTTTGCACCAAACTAATTACATTTTTAATGTCCTGGTAAAATTAATTTTGATAATGCTTCAAAATACATGCTTATCAGGACAAAAGGCCAGGTATGGGGGAGAGAGTTAGAGTTTAATGATTAAACACAGAAGTGGTGTATAAACTCATTGGGAATGAAAAGAGTTGAGTGCAGAACCACATGATGCTCAGTATCATGGGAAACTTCCCAGCAGCCTAAAGCTACAGCAGTGTAACTAAGCGAAGGTTAAGAGTCACCTTATCACTCTGAGACAATGTTTTTAATTGTAGTAATATTGCACAAATGAATGAAAGCAGTCCCTTGTATTTGTTTAACGTGCATGCTGAAGGACAAATTCTGATCAAAAATGACTTAAAAACCCATTATGATGTTACTGGAGGCTAAGGTTAATGTTTGACGTAAGAACCACGTACAGTAACCACAGTTGTACCTGAATTTAGTTGTATTGATCAGTGGTTGTTGATCAATGGTCATAAGAATTTGCATAATCATGAAGAAACTGCCCATTGTGCCTTCAGTGGGCTGGTTTCAGTCATTATGCAAATGTACTTATAAGGTTGGGGAATCCTGCAGTCAGCTGAGACTGAAGAAGTCACTTTGATGAGTGACTAAACGTTTCTCCCAGATGAACAGAATCAACCTTTGGAGAAGTCCACTTTAAAGTTGCTCTTGTAGATAGTCACCAGTAGGTGTCGCTGCTAAACACAGAAAATGCACCCTCTAATTCTGAGCAGCATTTTAACCTCAAGCCTTTCTGCGTTTCAGACTGGGAGTACAGCAAAGGCTTTATCAGCGAAGACATGGTGAGGGAACATCTGCCGCCTCCCAGCAACGAGACCCTCATCCTGATGTGCGGACCTCCACCGATGATCCAGTTCGCCTGCAACCCTAACCTGGATAAAGTTGGCCATGCCGACAGCCGCAGGTTCACGTTTTAGACATCGTCCACACAGGAGTCATCATTTGGATATTTAAGGGTATCCAGTTGTTGTTTTTTTTGTTTGTTTTTTACCCTGAAAGCATTAAAGCTGTCATATCTACAGTGGGTATTGCACTATATTTAAATATGACATAATTTGCGATGATATTTATCAAGCAAGAGAATCAGCCTGGACCAATTCTTGTATGTTTGGTAGGTTGGCAGGAAGTTGTGAATGTGTAGGGGGAAATAGGATGTGAAATAAGGATTTTGACAGGATATGAAGTTTCTGGATGTTTGGCTTGGAAATGAAGCGCTTTCACTTTGGTTTTACTAGAAGACCTGAAGTTTACTGGCTGTTTTTTCTGAGTGCCTTAAACACCTGCAAAGATTTTATTTAATGCACACCAAAAGAAATGCGATCACGCGCTTCAATACAGAATCATATTGATTATTCCGTTATGGCTCTTGGGGAACGTGTTACAAGTCTATACCTGTTGCTTATCTGTTGTCACGCCTGACGTGTCAGTATTTACTCCCTTGTGATTTGTCAAACACAGTGTGGTTACTGGTGTGTTCTCTGAAAGTGGAAACTGTGGCTGCTTGTGTTTATGCATCATAAAGAAAGAATGCTGTTTAACCATTGATGTTTTAATTATTGTTTCTGAATTATGTTGGTCACAAGTGGATTTTAGCTTCTACCACGATTAATTGAAGACACCTTTTGCAGGGAAAAAAAGCATTTATTAACAAAACATAAGAAAAATAAAACCACAATTGGTATGTATGAACAGATTTGTCAACTTCCTTTTAAGAACAGAGGAAAGACTAACATCTAAGCCCTGCCTTACTGCAATCAAGTTGACTATCCAGCCTTCCTCCAGGCTCCATTAAACTGTTTCTGAAACAGAAGCGTTGGACACTTCAGGGAAATACACTGATGCCTGTACGGTATATGTGACACTCCAGTCAGGCGCTGATTAGCTTAGACTGTAAACAGGAAGAAGCAGCTGGCTCCCAACTTACATGATATCTTTGTTTAAACTGTGCAAGAACAAAAATAAGTGAACTTTTTTTTTTTTTAAAGAATATCCTTTAACTAGCAGGCATGGGCATACATGCACTAAAACATATTGGTCTCCAGGAACTATTCGAGTAGTCTTTGATGCTCACTCTATTTTGGCTTTCTGAATTTCTCCCATTTGTACAGTAACGTTTAATCTCTCAGTTAGTTAAAAGCCTTTAGGGGTGTTTCCGCCGCTGTTGGATTAAATATTAGCTTCCACTGGGAAAACGATGGGGAAAATATATATTTTAAGACTGAGTAGTTCAAACCATTTGATATTAATATTTTGTTTTGTTTAAAAACAAAGACCAGCCCTACTAGTTTAGTGGTGAACACTGATTTCCCTGAGCCATCTGTGCATGTTCCCCTGTTTCCAGTCTATATATCAGACAGGTTGTAGTTTAACAGCGCCCTCACTCTTCTCACTGATAGTACAAGCACATAGCTTAACATCTGTAGGTTCTGTTGGCTTCATCTGTTCTGATGTGAGGTGGTGGTGCTCACAGTAAAATGTTAACCCCAAAAAACAGCCACAACACTTTGTCCAGCAGCGGTGCCCCAGAGAGCCTGGATACAAATCATGATTTGTTTTTCTTCTGAAGAAAGTAATTTTTCAAAGAGAGCAGTCGTCAGCTTACACAACACTTAACTGGGTCAAAATGTTATTCTGTGAGCACCACACAAACACGCTACTCGCCCTGCCTTACTCGATTTCGGTGGGGCATCAATCTTAACACGTGGTCAAATAAAATCATAACCTTGAATGTAAGCACTTCTCACAAACAGAATCTGGGCACAGCTCAGGAAGAGACAGTGAACACAACTGAGGACAAGTCCTTTAAAATATGCGGAACACACAAAGCCTAAAATCACTGAGTTCTGAAAAACAAATGCATGAGTAATAAAATTCAGAAGGAGGTATGTTAATTTGAGAATACTTTGCATTTTCAGTTCACGCTTTACATTTTGGCCAGCTTCAATAAATATGGACGTCTACATGTGAAAGATGGAAAAACTGTTAGTCTGACATGTTTTCTTACAAAAGCTGGTCGGCGGTGGAGAGAGATGGACCACAGGATGAAGTTGGCACAGTTTGGTTTTTTTTCCCATTAAGCTTGTGGAGCTCTGCAGCAATATCAGATCTTTGAGTTATTGTGCATGTCTGAGGGATCATCCTCTGGAAGGCACGCAGACACCTCTCGGAAAAACACGTCATCCTTCAGCATGCTCTGAAACACAAAGAGGATAACAGAACAGCGTTCATTGTAGTCGTCGCACAGCGTGTTCTGTGTTATCACACCGGAGCAGGTCAGCTTCTCACCGTCAGATTGTTGATTCCCTCAGAAAAGGCTCCTATCTGTCTGACGGTTCCTTCAGAGTCCTCCATCTGTGAAAAGTGACAGTGTCAACTCAGATTCGCCTTAAAAACAAAACATTTATTGTGTTACAGATAAGAGCAACTGGGAGAGTGTGTACCTGTTCCAGGTGCTCGAGGTTTTTCTCGTATATACATGCGCTCGTCTGGAAGCTGCTGTTCTTCGGCATTTCCACATTCATGGGGCACACGTACTCCTCACCGTCGTCCTGACGTTTCTTCCTCAGAGTGCCAAAACCTCCAAACGACAAGCGCCTCGGCTGAAGGAGGATAAAGGACACAAGCAGATGCCCAGCTCATACAAGCCTCGTTCACCCACACATCACATTTAGCATTCACACTCCCAATAGATGCATCAGGGGAAACTCTGGGATCAGCGTCTTGCCAAAGTATACTTTAAACTGGAGGAGCTGGGGACTGAACTGCCGACCTTCCAAGTAGGAGACAAACTCATCCATGTCCTGAGAAACAGCTACTTTATTTAAAAGTATTAGTGTTGGGAAACTCTACTGGACTTAAAGCATTGATATTTATGGGAACAGATCTTACTTAGTTTTTCATTTAGATGCTTCCCTTTTGAAAGGTTTGCTACCTATGCAGTAGATTAATATGAAAGAGACTCTGATGATCATGCTCTTAATTGCCAGTTTCACATCTTATATGAGCGTACAAAAGACAAAGCATCTTATGCTTTAGGGCGTGGCTCCTCTGACTGACAAGAGGCTAACAAGTGCGGAGTGGCTTCAGTTTCCCCACCACACTTTAAATCCAGCCTGCCGTCCAAAGGGTGAAAACACAGAAGTTCAGAGCTGTAAGAATCGAGTCTTTTTTTGCCAGGTTTACTTTCTTTCTTTTTTTTCCTCTTTCTTTTGATGTGCCAGTTTTGGTACCACTGATCTGTTTCGAGTCTCCAAAAATGAACAGTTCCTCTCTGTGGCAGGGAGGTTGTGTCGTGAAACAGCGTGCAGTTACCTTGACCTTGGCGGTTGCTGTGAGGACGGTGTAGTCTGGGTTTTCCAGACAGTCCTGTTTGAGCCGCTGCGCCTCAGAGCCAATGAGCACGTGGAAATGGGTGGCCAGGTGGCGTCTCAGCAGGGTTTTGTTGGGAGGAATGTTGAGTAGAAGGGCGAGTGCTTCCACATTGAATCGAGGCTCCAACACCTTCAGAACAGGCAGATGAAACATCGCGGTGCAAGGTCGAAAAAAAAAAAGAAAAATATGTATGACGCAGAGCAGCAGAGTGGACTTAATATTTATTAATGTGATTCAAGATGATGTATTGTAATAAAAAGCAGGGAGGGGTCTTACAATTATTTATTGGCACCAGATATTTGTCTAAAGACTGAAGGTTAAAGTAAGAAATGTAGGCAGCTCACCGTGTGCTCTTTTGCTTGTGAAGTAATAAACTCGACAGCCTGACATGGAAATGATTGCAGCTGCTTTAAAGACAGTTCACCTCAATTATGTATTTCCCTGTCGTGAAGTGCAATCTTTCCCCGTAGCTTGTTTGGAGCCGTCTTCTCGAATATGAGAGCTAAATGGCACTTGCTGTGTGACGCTCAAAGCATCGAATAAATCTAAAGAGCTCAGCAGCGATATCTGCATCTCTTTCCCTTTGCTTTGAATAGTCTAGTGTAAGAATATTTTTCTGATACATGCAAACTAGTGATGTGCAGTATTGCATATTTTGGTATCGATCTGATACCAAGTAAATACGCGCCAGTATCACCGATATCGATACTTTTCAATAAATAAGGTGGATGCGTCACTGAATTGCTAAATCTCAATTAATTTTCATGACCTTAAGTGTTTTTGTGATGTTTCCTTTTTTATTATTAAATAGTTAAAACCACGATGTAATTAGGTAAAAATTTATAATTGAATAGAAAATTCTTTTTTTTTTTTAGAAAAATCTTAAATAGTGCACATAAACCAGTAAACAAAAACTGTTAAAAAACTATAATACAAAAATTACAATTGAAATTATCAACAAAAAAACAACAACTGGTGAAAATATAAATAATATGTAAACAACCTTACAACCCCCAAAGCATCCAAGTCACGTCACGTGACAGCGCAACGTCTAATCATAAGAGGGGGGAGGGGGAGCTGACATAGGAGCGGCGAGTCCGGCGACCTGGCTGTTTTGTCTTTGCTAAAAACCACAGCACTACAAACAAGAGCAAAACTCAAAGTAAAGAATCGATCTCACCAGGCTAGTATCGATCCGACACCGATGCTGACTGCTGGTATCAATGCAATCCATATTTGGATCGATCCGCCCACCACTAATGCAAAGCACATCACAATAAAGCATCCATCCTCACGCAATGAAAGGCTCAAACTAATGAGACTGAAGGAATCTAAACATTTATGACGTCCCTCTCAGCTGAGCTGTAACATTTCCTTTTATTTTCATAAACACTAGAAAGAAACTAGTTCCTACATAAAACTGCTCACACTTAGGTTTGTGTTTTTTCCCCAGTAACCTTTTTATAACTGCTGCCAAGTTTCTCTGAATGCATTTTCTGCACACTGAGAACCAAAGCTGGCGCCACTTAGTGTGATTATATAAAAGAAATATGCAGCACCAGCAACTCGAAGAAAAATGATCTTGGGTGGAACAGATTATTAAAACCTGATGAAGGCCCTGTTTCTTCAGCTCTTTACAGATTTTGTGACTTTCAGTTTGCCGTCTCCTGTGTTTATTTTTGTGTATGTAATGCTCACCATCAGCCCTCCGTGAACACCACTCCCCCTCAGGTTGGGGGCATATTCTGCCAGGTCCGCGGAGCGGAGCCACTCCATCACTCTGTGGTTGGTCCACCGCGAGATCTCTGCTGGTGTGACGTTGCTCTGGACGAGGAGGAAAAAATTATTAATTAATTAAAAAATGATGGGTTTAAAGCAAAAGAGAAGGGCAGGTTGGGACTTCTGTGCGATACCTCATCAGAGGGACGACGTCTGAGACAGTTGGGGTCGTAAGAGTTGAGGCGGAGGACCTGGATGGCCCTCTTGATACTGAGGTGATGGAGAACACTGCCAACCTTCAGAGACAGCAGGTCCTCCTGGGATGACAACAAAGAGTTACCCCCTACACACGTCACCTGTCGAATGACTTATTCACACAAAAAATCTAACAGAATATGAAAAAACAGCTATTTTTTAACTTTTAATAAAGTCAATCTGAAAGCTCTGACGGAGCTCACCACTGTCATGTAGTGCAGCATGCGTCCATCAATTCGAGCCTCATCAAAGTGACTTTTGTACTGCGGGAGTCCAATGTCATCCAGCCATCCTGAAAACAAACATCAGCGTGTTTAAATGAAAGGTCATTTAGATAATACGTGCAGACCTTGAGAGGACGGCACTCACTCGTCACCCAGTTGTGGTCCAGTTTGCCCTTCAGATCTTCTTCTGATCCGACAGCCTGCAGGGCCAGCTGCAGCTTCTTCCTGTGCAGAGGGTGCTTCACGCCCAGCTCCTGAAACATGAAGTGTGATGTTTATTCTGCCTGTTTCAGTAGAAATTTAGAAAATCATGCGTCTTTATCTCCCTTTGTAATTATGCCATTTCATGGGAATTGCACTGACTTATTTCTTCATTTATTCTTAAAAAGGTATAAAAGTTTATAAGCACTAAAAGTACAAAGATTAAAGAAAAGATGACATATTGATGTATACATGGACAGCATTTCTATTGCTGTCACTGCTACCTTCTCCAAGTCATGCTGTGATGCTTGCAGTAATGTTTGTCCTGATTTGATCCAGCTCTGACCCTGCGTGACATAAAACCCGAGGCCCTGCTCATGGAGCCACGCACAAACATCCTCTTTGCTCCACTGGGAAAAAGGAACATCAACAGCACTGAGAAGAGAGAAAACAAATATAGATAAGCAGCATTATTAAAACCCTCAAAAAGGAAAAACTCTTTGCAGTTTTGTCTTTATATGCAGCAGTTACTTTATTAAGAAAATAACTTTTTAAATAGGTTCATAAATCACGTGTCCTAAAACCGGTTTTAAACACCTACGTTTGTTTACTGTCACGTGACCATCCGAGTCTGGGGCCGGCTGTAGCTCTGACTCCACCCCTTCTGAACTCCATCTCGGCCGCATCATCAAGGTTGAAGGAAGTAGAGTGGCTCCTCTTTAGCCTGCATCGCAATTACATTAGACACGATCAAAGATACAATTCGTCCAGTTCAAACACTGGCGACGCATCGCTGAGTGTTACCTGCCAAAGAATCTCTTGAACCCTTTGGACTTCTTTTTGGTTTCGGGAGAGGACGTCGGAGGCGATTTATCGTGGGATTTCCGGGGAGGAGCACCAGCCAAGTCGAGGTGCTCTGTGCCTTTGTGCTCCGTCTCAGCTGTGAAAGTCAAATTCACATGTGAGACCATACAAGCTGGAACAAGCATGGATGACCCACCACTGTGAGAACAGAGATTCCAGAGATCTCTGGATTCAAACAGGACGAAAACAACACAAACTGCAGAAGCATCACACATGCAAACAGCAACTCATTTACATATAAGTAATGCAAAAGAAATTTAACCTGGAAAAACGGCATAATTGCAGATGGTTTAATGTCATGGATAAAAGACAGCTAGATGTTTTTGTGACTTCTTTGATAGAAACAAATCAGAGTAAGATGTAAACAAATGGTTAAGAGAAGAAAAATAAAGAATAGCTTTGAATAAGTGGTTTCCAACTTTTTTTTGTGACATTCTGTTTTTCTCTCTTTAGATCTTTGAGATATAAATATTGAAACAATAAAGAGAAATTGATTATTTTTATAAACTTAAACATTATAGGATGTAACAAACAACAGCAACAAAAAGAGTTTGGAAACACTCATTTTTTAGGAGAATTTTTCTACCAAAGACCAGCATGACAAAGATTCATGTAAGGTAAATGTTTACATTGTCACGTCAGTGCTAGCATTATAGCATCCAGCTGTCTCACCCAGAGCTGCCATGCTGCAGGCCATAAAGGCCACTCTGCTTCACTGTACCTAACACAGGTGCACTGGCACTCCGGGTACGATCTTCACAATTTACAGAGCCATGAAGGAAACATAAACATCAGTAATAAAATAAAAACACACACACATAAAAAAATATAGAAAAACACAAATGCCTTTTACAGGATGGTAAAGCTCACCGAGGTTCGGGGCGCTGCCCGTCTGCTTGCCTCCACGTAGTTTGAAGAAGCCCCGGCCGAATGAAGCGCGGGCCTTCTTGCTACCAAAGTTTCCCTCGCTTGTGGCGGTTCCTTTAATTGGAGAAGAGGAACTAGGTCCTGTTTTATTTAGGCCCTATGAGGAGGGAAAAAATATACACAGAAGAAATACAAATAACAGGATAAAAGCATTTGCACTGTTTAACCACTAGGTGTCAGGGGAGGACAAGCTTACACAGAGGACCCTGTGACTGGAGCTAATCATTCATAACATGGAGGATCTACTCTTCTAATTAGTACAAAATGTTAAAAAAATTAAATAACAGTAATGAATATTTTTGATTTAATAACAGAATTATTTCTAGGCCTCTCCAACAGTATAATCAGCCAGAGCACATCAGAGAAAGCCTGGTCTTACTTGGTCGGTGCTGCTGGTTCCAGGTGAGCTGCTTGGCTCTGGGACGTCTAAGGTACTGAAACCAAAGAATTCAGGCCTCAGGCATGGGCTAAAAAATGGTTTAATAGTCTAGAAATTTTCTTAAAAACACGTAGAGGTAATGTTACATAATTAAAATTAAAGTGTTCAAATTTAAAAAAAAGGAAAAAATGAAAATTATGAAGGTGTAATCAGTACAATGCATTTAAATCACTACTGTGCTAACCAGCCATTAGCAGCAATTGTTTCACAGACTCATTTAATAAATTCAATGTACCTAAAAACTCTGCCACACACCCACACAGGTGTTTTTACATCGGTAACTTATTAGACTGTTTCTGTTGGCACAAATCTGACTCTACTCTACCTGTTGCAAATACTGTTCAGTGTAAATTTCACCTTTATTTTTGTTACTGGTAGGGAAATCTGTGTAGCCTCAACACAGCCATAATAACCTTTAAAGGTCTAATCACGCCGAGGTCTAATGCAGGGATGAAAGAAATTAACTCCAACCTTTGAATAATTTCAGTGACAACAGCAAACACTATTAACTTTTTACACTTTGACGCTGTGTGCCTAAAAGCAAACAGCATCGCCAACACACCACCTCCTTTAGACAATCTAAATTTATTCAAGCTGAGGTTTCGCTGATGATGAAGTTACCAGACATCACCTAGAACTAGATTGATATTTGTGCACACAATGTAAATTACTTCATTTGCCCCGTGAATCTAAATAAAGTAGAAAAGGAAGGATGTCTTTTAATTACAGCAACCAGATCTGAAAGTTTGAGTTTTACCTTCCGGCTGCCTGAAGCTGTCGCTCTCTGTCCAGTTCGTTCATTTCAGAGAGCACTGCTATGCATGGAGCAGACTGAGACAACAGATAAAAGCATAATGAAGCCAACACATTTTCCTAAAGCAGAGCATGTACCCACACCAACAAACAGAACAGCAAGAACCAAAGCTCTGAATTCCTGGCAGAAACTATTTCAGAGTGGGAGGCCAAAATGGAGTTTTTATAAAGGAAGTCCACAGTCTGGGGTTCATCCTGTGTCAGAACTGTTTTGATAGAGGTTGTGTTTACCTCGCCCAAGCTCCTTCCTGCCTCCCCCTCCAACTCCACAGTGACCTGATCAACCTCCATGGCTGCAGAGAACGAGGGATCATCTGGGATATCGTGATAGTCATCTTCATTCAGCTTCTCTGAGGGAACACAGTCAGGGCAGTCAGTGGGGACGCCGTAAAGCACAAAACCACCAACATCAGCCTTACCTTTTCAAGTTCATTGGCAGTGTTAAAAGCATTCCAACATTGTGGATAAAGTACAAGAACACAGGAGCTTTTAATAGTCAAACAGGCAGTTTTTAAAAACAAAAAAAGTATCTAAAATGTGTTTTAAATCCAGCTTTGAATCAGTGCAGAAGTAGTTTTAACAACAAAAATGTAAAATCACTGAGTACATTTGAAATATGTAAGATTAGATTTTCTGACCTTTGACCAGCTCCGGCACCTTTCTGCACTTTTTAAGCGACTCCTCCAGTTCTTTAATCCTCCGTTCCTGGAGACAGACACACATTACGTCATTGCAATGATGACTCAAAGGGAGTTAAAGCTGCTGCTGAGCTGCTGACGCATTGCACAGTACCTTCTCATCGTTCTCTGACGTCAGCGACTCTAAAACCCTCTTCGTATTCAACATTTCAGTATCTGGAGAAAGAAGAAAAAAGAAAAAAAAAGATGCTTTATACTTGTGAACATTTAAAATCAGCTCCTGCAGGCTTTAAAAGCAGCCAATAGAAACCAGAAATAATGAACCCACTTGGGGCACAGTGTGCTGGTCAGAAGGGCTCTTGTTTCAGCTTGCAATGAAATCTTGATTTAGTTCACTACAAATGAACAAACACCGGGTCTGTGTGTGTTTTTTCAAGCAACACCACACTATTAAATGTGTGTCCCAACCACATGATAATGTATCCCAAACCTAATGAACTCCTAACATGTTTACATGAGGAGAGTGGCTTTAGCTTGTGTCTGATAGCTTTTAAAATCTGTGAACTACACAGATTTAATCAGCCAGGTTCTTCTCAACTGTGGGAGGCATTTTATCCCCTTTCAGCTCACGCTGTTAGATGGGCAGCTTTCATCTTTACCGCTATAGTTCTATTTTGGTTTGGCCATCATCAATAGTGTTTGTGTATCTGGTATACTCCTATTGCTACAGCCAAGGGACAAGGCCCGCATTAAACAAAGATTGAATCGACAGCTATCCAGGTTTACAGTGTCATTCATCCTAAACTAAATGGCACAGACCCTCACTCCAAACAAATTGCAAACAAACAATTTCAAAATGCCATTAATGACTTTTTAAGGTGAAACTCTGGCTTCTTCAGTGTTTGTCCTATTGCCCTGAAGATTTCAAGCTCTGTGTGTTAGCATCATTTACTCCACTTAAATGTCTCAACTTAAGAAAAGCCTGTTGCTCAATCACCCGGCTTCGAATCTTGTGCCAGCAAAGTCAGCAGTGTGCACATTTATTCTCAAGTTCTGCAAGTTTCTCAATTGCATGTTAACCGAGTTACTTACTTTTCTAGTCTGCTTCATTTCTAACTTCTGATGGTTTTGTTGTGCCTCTATGGCTGAGATGGCTGAAGACAAAACAAAACCCTTCTTGTCTTTAGATTTTACTGCACAGAACATGTTTACAGGCAGGCCAGCATGACAGAAGCACACATCACTCCTCCATCACCAGGGTGGATAAGATAAGGTCAATTGTGGGGGCGGAAGGAGTAAAATAGTGATGGGTTTGGTATGTATCGTAGAGACAGACCGAAAAGGAGTTAAAAGAAAAATGGGTTCAAGTTACCTCAGACTGTCTGTGAAATGTAAGATACTCAAAAGAAAAAGTCATGGACAAAAAGTCATAGAGAAAGCGGTGTGATGTTTGTCTGGCAAGGCTTCTGTAGGCGCATGGAAAATGTCTATTTTTCTAATCCTCAAGCCAATTTTGGAATTGAAGTGCATGAAATAGAACATGGCAGTTATTAAAAAACAGCTCCCACCTCTTTCTGCCCCCTCAGCTCTGTTGTGGCTTTCCACCTTCAGTCTGCCCTCATCCTTCAACCTCCTCAGCTCCAACTCTCGCTCCTCCAGCTGCCTCTGCAGTAGCTGCAGCTCCTCCTATAACGAGGGCCGAAAAAGCCATAATTTATCTGCAGCATTTAATGTTAGGAAGCATAGAAAAGCATCAAATGCATTAAACAATCTGGAAAGAGGTATACTCATGTGGAATAGTTAAAGGTAAATTATTTAAAGAGGCACAGCAACTTTAGGGTGAGTCTTAATTAAAATGTTATTTACCGTGCTACAGATCATGAGTTATTCGGAGTGAATTCACTTTGATTAACAGGTGGGTGCCACTGGCTGCCTGCCTAATGTTGCTTCCAACAATTTGAATCACTGCTAACTTGGTTACCAAGACTATAATCTAGCTAGTCTTTGTGCATTGGTCCTGCGCATAGCCTACAGATAGCTAAACAGATTGTTGTCTACATGCTGTATTCGTTTCTCATCACCAGGGGGCAGTGTCACAAACATGTGGTCTTGGGCTGCTCTTGCCAGCCACAAAGAAAAGCAAAGTTATAACATACAGAGAAGTGAAGTAAAAGAATGTTAAACAAGTAACGCTTTCTCTGCAGCCACTAATGCTGTATTCTTTTTACCTTAGCAAAGACCGTTTTAAGCTCGTCCTGTTTGCGGTGAACTGCGCTGTCACTTTCCATGTACAGCGTCATCCACATCAAGCTACATATTATTGGGTTATTTGAGGACTGCACAAAAGCATGTATAGGTAGGGTGCAAATACCTCTGCACAGAGTCAATCACTGCACCAGAAATTTGCCTTTAGCTGATGACTCTGAACTTAACGTTCTCATCCAAGTGGGCTCCTATCTGGCTTCCATAAACAAGGTCAGTCAGGTTGCTGACCTTGGTCTTCAAAAACTGTAGCTTACTAAACTATTAAGTAAGGTCAGAGCTGCAAAGTCCAGCCTTTATCTACAGTCTTTGTACTTTAGTCTATCCCAGTAGACCAGACTAAGGTACTGATGAAGCCCCTTGAAAATATGTGTAGACATTAATGATAAGGCGTTAATGTCTACACAACTTGAGACCTCCAACTACTGCCTCCATCCTAAGTTCCATGACTTGGAAAACTACAACTAAATACCTGCAAAATAAATTAAACTAAACTAAATGTAAAATAAGTGGAGATCCCCGATACCAAAACACTGCATACTAAACCTGTTTAACACACTGTGACACAAATGACGTGATTCAGCGCAAACTCAGGCTAATCAACAAACTAATATTTGGCAAAACAGTGAGCATGCAGACTAGTATCGCACACAAAACCAATTAAAAACTCAACTACAGTTACAAATTTTACAAATTGTAAAATTTGCAAATGTATACATTTATTTTAATTTCATTTTTTTTTTATTTAATTTATTTATAAATGTAAATGAAAATTTACAAGATGCGCATATTTTTAAATGGAGAAATGTTCCAAAGAGACTTGCTGGTTAGCATATGCTGCTGTCAACATTGTTTTGTTCTACAGGTGTAGAGGACAAAAGTTAATACAGGTGTTTTGTAGGAAATCCAATAACCGGTACTGGTGGGTGCACTTACAGCAAATGTGGTGAAAGTCAGGAAATCAGTGCGCAGCAGTGAAGGAGGAAGCTTAGAGGATCTTAAGGGCCAGACAGGAGAAGAGGAAAAAAAAAAAGTGCTGGAGATTAAACCTTCACCTCAAGTCCAGTGAACCGACCAGTGTTCCACTTTGGACCCTTGACAGGTTAACAATGTTGCAGAGAGATGTTAACATAACAGAAGAAATGAAAAACGGAAGCCAAATATAAGAGGGGTGGAGAGGAAGAATAAGCAGAGAAAGATGTCACAGGGAAAATCAGACGGCTTTAAACATGTAATGATGCATTTCAAACTTTTTCAGATCTCCAGTTATGGTCAATTACAAAGCCGTTTGCTAAATGGATGGGAACCACAGAAACTCACTTTGGTGGCTTTAAGTTGCTTCTCACACTGCACTCCTTCATTCTCTATATCAGTGACCCTGAACGGCAGATCCGTCACTTCCTGGTACAAGCCCTGGGGAGGAAAACAGAACTCCCATTAACCGCTAAACTCTGATACAAACCTGAACTGGAGAGCTTCGTGGAGACTGTGTGTGGGAGAGATGTCTGATTTTTTTTCCTCCCCTTCTTCAGCAGAAGGAGAATTCCTGCCAAAGGCATCAACATTATTTTCAGACTAATGTCTCTCAGGAGGGAATATGAAGAGCTCAGTCTACACATGGAGACAAATCCTAGACTTAAGGGAAGGGTCACAGTTAATTAATGTGAAACTCCTTTTATCCCAATCAGCGACAGTGTAGGAGGCCTGAGAAACTGACTTTAAATGCAATGGGCAATTGCTTTTTTCATGATTCTAAACCATTCTTTCTTGAAGGAGGACATGTTTGAAGAAAAATTTATAACAGTTAAATTTCTTTTGGAGGGTTTTTTGGAAGCACAAGAATTTCTGGTACACAGAAAATATTTGATTGCTTCTTATTAATACCATCTTCATTTGTATTGAGAACAGCGTTTGAGTATTTTTTGCCCCCCCCCCTTTTCAGAGAACAGAAGACTTTTAAACAAAATCTTACTCAGCTAATATCATGAAAAGTATAACACCTTCATAATCATTGTGATGGACAAACCCATGGCCACACTCTAAACTCAGTTACTCTTGTATTTTCATTTCTTTATTTGAACACAAAAACATACTTTAGTTTCCAATAAATTTATTGATCGGTTTGGATACATTTATTGTATTTGTAAGCGCACATTTAGTTTACTTAGCATACCAGTTCATTATTTTTGATTTTTGACTAACCTTTGTTTCTTTACCTGTTTCTTACCTGCCATGATCCCTGGGAGTTGCCAGGGATGGTGGCCAGGGTTCAGTCAAATACAAAGAGTAACTGGACCGCACCACCACTTCCTACTGAAGGAGAGAATGTGTATTTTCTTTAACTTAAAATAAAATAAAAATAAAAGCTTTTGTATTTAATTAAATATTTGAGTTTAGGGTTTAGTGTTTGTGGCGGACGTGGCCTGCGGTGCTGTGCAGGGAAGGCGGACACACCTGCACGGCACCCGCAATCATGCCCCAACGCCTTAAGTATTTGCACTGGGTCCTGTGGGGGTTGTTGTTGTGTTGAGCTGGCAGCGGGAGAGCTGCAGCTCTGTGTATGTGATCAGCAACTGTATCAATAAAGTATGCTGCAAAGCATGAACGTGTCACCGGGTGTGCCGTGGTCATTTACAGTGTTTTTTGATTTTCTTCTTTGGTGTTTAGTTTATTAACAAACCAGACAGTGCTGCATTATTTGTTATATGAGTGTGTTTTGTGTAGTTACCCGTCGTGTGTCATACTGGTCTGATTAACATGTATGTATGTATGTATGTATTTGATAGATAGATATCTATATATATCTATATCTATCTATAGATATAGATATATATAGATATATATCTCTCTATATATAGAGAGATATATATAGATATAGAAATGAATTGAAGGTCTTCTCACACTGCAAACAAATATCCATTACACATTACCTGCTCCTACATAATGTTAGCGTAGTCAAAGAAAAACATCTGTCATGATACCCTTATCTAATTTTTACTGCACTACAAACTTCTTAAATTAAATATATACAAAATACAATACTATTCCCTTAAAAGTAGATACTGCCCAGAGAGCGAGCTTCCTTGGGGGAGGTTTGCACACTCTCAGCTCTTGTTGTTTGGACTATGTGTTACTGTACTATTCTCTGTTATTTTTGGCATACAGTGCCTGAAAGAATTAGCTGCTATTAGTTGCCGTTTACACTGTAACAAAAGGAGTGCACCGAAAATTACCTGGACTCATTTTGATTCTGGATATTTATAAGGAAAATAGGCCCAGAAAATAATGACTAACAGCATTACAGAATATATCACTATTAACTCCCATATTTTACAAATCTTTTATACACGCCTGGTGTTACAGAGCCAAGATACCTCACACACCATTATACCACCACTAGCCTGAATCATCCATGCTGTTTACACTAAATTCTGAACATGTGCAGAGATACTGTATCGCTAAGCTAATATCAGCAATACAGAAGGAGTTTCCCTTTATGCATGTTTTAATCAAATCATCATAATCCTTGACACAAACTTTTCTCATTAGAAAGAATTGGTTTGTTTGGTTTGATAATATGAAGCGATTCTGAATGTGTCAAAAAGCTGCTCATTGTGAATGCTAGGACAAATAAGATACCCAATCAGGATTTTATTTAGAGCTAAATGGCACCAAAATGGGGGAAAATTAACATCCTTTTACTGCGTGGAAAGTACACATAATATATCCCAGCTTCAGAGCACAGTGAATGGAAAGCTTTTTAGCCTGTGAGAGTGGAGAAAGGGGGTATGGGTGGGTGGGGGGATTCTGGCAGGAAACAGCTGCTGGAGCACAAGGACTGTTTAAATTTCTTCTGTAACCCTTAAAGAAGTTCACGTTGCACCACATGACAGATCTCAGTCCAGCCGAGTGAGGCAGACCTTTGTGACTTTAAAACAATAAGTCGGTGGCTGCCAGGATTCAGAGTTGCACGGCACATTAGACGAGATGCAGGTGCATCTAAGAATTAGAGCGCCTGCTTAATTCTATAGCATACATTTTGAGGAAGGTGCTCTACCTGATTGCCTCTGTGGTCTCTCTCCACAGCAGATAGCTTCAGCTTCAGGCTGGACACCTCGGTCATAAGCTCCAGCTTCTGGGTCTCCAGTGCCGTCCGATTCAAAAGCTCCTGTGGAGCAACATTCACATGCAGTTAAAGCTGCACTAAACGTATTACAAGGAAAGAAAGTTTAAAAATGGGCCGTCTCAAAACACCCCCTAACTGGCGTTCAATGTGTGTATAAAGAGTCCTTACCTGTTGAAGAAGCTGCTCAGTAGCATTGAGTTTCTCGCGATGTTGCTCAAGACAGCTGTCTAGATCCCGAATCTTTTCACCTTGCACCTCCACCTGGTCTGTTAAAACACTTACCTAGACAGTAGTGAAACATGTTTTATGACCTTTACAGCACAGAGTTTGACATTAGTTTGGGGAAATATGCTTTTGTACTTTCTTGCAGAGAGTCAATGTGGTGGTCAACACTGTTCTCATGTGTCTCTGTATGGAAAATATGTAGCTATAGCCAGCAGCCAGCGGGTTTTGCTCAACACCAAGGCTGGAAATTGGGGGGGGGGGGGGGGGTCGGTCCC
>VUQR01013975.1:0-10410 GCA_015108515.1 Hemichromis elongatus | reverse complement strand
CTGTTCTTTTTTTTTTTTTTTTTTTTTAATACACACTGCAAGTCTCCTGGTAAACATTTTCAGATAGATCTACCAGTAGGTGGAGTCAGAGGTGTTCTCATGATGCCGGGAGCACGCTCAAGGACACCGTCGGTTTCAGACACAAAGAAGCCTTGATTTTATTTTATAAGACATCGAGTGTGTACTATAGACATGATGTAACACACTTGCCTTGGAGAACAAGAAGGACATTTTTGTTTCTGCCTGAAGTGAGGAGAAAATAGAGACATGGTGCATTATGTGTTTATGGCAGAATAGACTTAAACAGCACCTACTGAATTCCTGAGAAAAAAGGGTGATAATGGTGCAGCATAATGAACGTACTAACATGAACTCCCAGACCCTCCTATATAATATTATGACACATGTCTGCACACATTCTGCAAGTGTTTATGCTCTAGTTTGAAGTTGCATTCTGTTTTTTAATATCACTATGAAGAACTGTGAGATGGTATTACTCTGTAAGGGAAAACGTTCACAATGAAAAGCATCAGCGCATAGTTGTAAGAAAGGCAAAGAGCGAGAATTAGCATTGAGAGGGTTTTTTTTCCTATTATGTCTTACCAAATCACCTTTAGCCTTGTAGGTATACAAATTAAGGCTGCAGTTAACTAACATTTTTCCTGCTACGTCTATCTAAATACTAGGAATCTACCAGTTTTCTTTATTCCCAGTTACAGATTTGTTTTAAGCTAACATTGAATTATTTAGTGATACGGGAAATTTATTTTCACTGGGCAACCAATCCATCTTGAATACAGATTCCTTGTTGATGCCTAGAAATGAAGCATCCACACTTTATAGGGAATTAAAGGAAATGTAAAATATGTAAAGTATTGTTTTGTTTACTGTGGTTTTCATATTGTACACTTTGTAAATAAAAAACATTTTTTTTGTGTGAGAGGTGTATGCTCTCTATATGAGAAAGTTAAATAAGGTCTCTTAAAGAAAAGCTAAAGTTGGATTTAATCAGCTGAAACCCATTTAGACCACATTTTTAACAGACACCCAGCTAGACCTCTTAAATTACAACAGGACATCTGTTTATTTTCCCAACCTTCAGCACTGAAAAATAAAGCAGCTCTTCTAGTGGCCACTTGAGGCTGGATTCAAAAGCATGTCAGTCCCTATAGACTCACTTGCTAAAATGCAGCCACACACCATTAAAGGAGCAAGTTTACAGAATGGTCCCAAAGGTTGGAAAAGAGGTTTTAGCTAACTGTTATATAACTGCTTTACCAAAGGGATTGACAGGTGTCCTGACCATAACTGCCAGGGGCTGCTGGATTGAATCGCTCAGGGCTTTTGGCGTTTGTTTTTTTTTTACTATTTCTAATGCAGTTATCTGACAAATAACAACAGCTGCTGTATTGTGCAGATCATTCAATAAATGTGTGCTTCAGTTTCAGTCAATCAAGTTCCATTTTATTAATGCATCACTAAATTACAGGTATCTATCTCTGTTTGATCCACCTGTGCAGCAGTGGATGAAAACACAGTGGCTAAGTCCATTTTTATATATGGTCAGTTTCAATTAAATCCTATGTTAAAATGCTCAGTTGTACTACTACTTTGTAGTAGTACAACAAATCCTAAGCCGCCCCCTCATTTCTTTATACTTTGCTTGTAAGCAGCAACTGTCTTTTAGTTTTTGGTGTTATCTTCATCAATACAATTCCAGCATTTCTGAACCTCTTGTAATTTTTTTTATCTTTTAATTTGGTTATTTTTGTGTTAATCACGTACTTATAACTTACTCAAGCATTAAAGGAAGAAAGGCACCAAACTCAAGAAATGAACCAGTGATGTGTCTTCACATTTGAAAATTATTCTACCAGTTTTAAATCTTTAGGCAATATCAACCTGTCACAAAACCATGTACCACTGACATTTGACTGGTATAAAATAATATTTTTGCACCAATGAGGTGATTTCAAGAAAGTTGTTAGCAAAGTGCTAGCATGTACTTGTGGCTTTATTTTATCATTAACTGCCGGTTCAAAAAAAAAAAAAAATGCAATCATGTTTTGCATGATAACAGACATTACACCGCTATTCATCTGACTACTAACTACTCTTTTGTTTCATATCAGGTTTGTGTATTGAGTTTCTAGTTTCCAGCATATGTGATGGTTGAAAATGAATCACATATGAAGCATGAGAGATGGTTTCTTAATACAAAAAAAATCACCAAAATAGGGAAATTAATACAAATAACTGTCAGAAGATATACTGCACCGAGCATCAGTTTGAAGAGAAAGAAACTCTGAGCACCTCATCATAAAACAATGATGGCAGCAAAATCAGCTTTAAAAACAACAACAAAAACAAAACAAACTGCTTTTATTGTTTTGGTGTGTACAACACGTACTGTTGCTGAAGTCTTAATTATTTTGAATTCTGATTTTATTCTCATCGTTTGAAGTGAAATTATTCTGCTGAAAGCTTTAAATTTGCAGTCAGTCGACACTGTGGCTTCATGGAGTGCTTTGCCTATCACAAACAATCTCTGGAGACAATGCCCAAAAGCATCAGCATGGTGATTTTAGTGGCTATGGAAACGATGTTGCTTGGAAGTACCCATAACACCCTGTAACAATTTTTAATTTCCTGCATGGTGAGGTAGCCAGAAGTGAGTGCAAAAAATGTCTAAATTGATGTCAAGTTGTTCTGGGTTAAACTGAAGGGTGAGGCTCCACTCTGAGGTCAAGTGTGCCTGTTGGTGCAAATTAATAGAAAGAGTCAGGATACTGAAATGTTTGGCAGTGCAGCTAGAAATCGTAATTTATGTATGAATGATCTTCTAGTACTAAAAGCGCCAGATCGTTTTGCATTTGAAGAAGTTTATGAATAACAGACTGAAGAAAAAAACCCACAACTACTGTGCATTCATAGTCAAAATACAACAAAAAAGGGGGAAAAAACACATAGTTATTTTTCTAAAGAAATATTGCTGCACAAATGTCAGCTTCACAGGTAAATGGACAATATGAGAGGCACAACAAGATGAGGTTCATGGAGAACATTTGGAGAGAGCAAATTTGTATTTGACCCTTTGCTTCTGTTATTGTAAGAAAGTCTAATAACTGCAGAAGCTAAATAGAGGCTCAAGCCTGAGAAGGACGCATGAGGACCCGTTATGTAAATACAGATTTCACAGATTTTTATTCCTCTTTTGTCAGCCATGGCAGTAGGTCTCCCTCCTCTTATTTGATGGCTTTCATATTATTTATACTGAACCGCATAAGCTGTCTGTTCTCCTTGGAGATGAATCAAAGAAATGACAAGCACAACCATGTCATGCAACGTAGCAGACAACAAGTAATCTAAATTCACTTTATGGCCCAAACAAACCCACGCTTGGAACGCCAGTGATTCATTCTTAGCAGTTCACGACTGTTTGCTAAGAATCTTTTAACCCCCAGTTAACAGTTTTAGCTCTTATGCAACGCTGTGTTGGCTGGAGAAACATACACACACAAACTGGCAAAACAAGCCAGTATATGGAACAGTAAGACATATAAAAGAAAAAAACTTCTGTGGCAATGTCAAGTGTGTTAAGGTGTTAAGGTGAGTCAGACTTCCTGTTTTATGTTGGTAGCCGGTTGTCTTTGATTTTACTTTTCCTGTCTCATTGTCCATGATTATTTGCAGCTGTGTCTTGTTACCCTTATATTTCCACTCTTCCTGATTACCTTCAATTCCATAAGTATTCAGTCACACATCAGCTGTGTCTCAAATCAGGGGCTGCATTCTTTGGAGGACCCAGCCTTCGCTATCTACATGGGCCGGGTCCTTTGACGACCAAGAATGCCAGAAGTTCGAGGCTGTGAAATGGGACAATGTAGCCTTCCGCATCACTTTGTTATGGTTCCTGTTTTACTTCGAAGTCTGTGTCTCAGGTTAATTTATCAGGTTTGCTTCCCTTGTCTCGTTAGCCATGATTTGCCCCAGCTGTGTTTCCCTCCTTTCTCTCATTTACTGATTGCTCCCTCTGTGTGTTTAAGCCCTGTGTTTTCCTCTGTCCATGTCGTGATCTACCATGCTGTATGTTTTGCGTGACTGCCTGTTTAGCCTTAGTTAGGTTTTTCCAGTTTAGTTAGTTTGCTGTTCCTTTCTACCATCCAGCAATAAAGCTGAGTTTTTGAGTTTGTTTGCCTCAGAGTGCCTGCACATTGGGTCCTCCTTACCACCAGTCCTGCCTGCACACAGCCTTCTCATGGCATTTACTCAGGAACAAATAAAACTGAACAAAGCCAAACAATAAGATTTAAGTTATCTAAGTGACTTATATATCATGTTTATCCTGAGTAGAGGGTCTGAAAACAATGTACTGGGATTCCGGTGTTCTCGCCGGCTCTAGTGACCCTTGACCAACTGGCTAGCTATCGACCTGATGGGTAACAGACATCTCTGAAAACATCGGAACACTTTCAAATTCAGTCTTCTCTTGAACAGTCTGCACAGAGCCTTCACCTCAAAAGACAACATCTTTGGGATGAATTAGTGCAGAACCAGGCCTTCTCATCCAACATCATTATTTACCCAATAAATGCACTTCTGGAAAAAAAAAAAAAATAGTGCATCCACTGGTTTCAAAAAGCTCACAGTGAAAGGAAGTCAGTGTGCATGGCCAGCAGTTCAGGGTAACTGATTTTACACTTTAATTAGAAAACATTTCTTATGAATGACGTTTGTGACTCTTAACTGCACTTTTGTCCTTGTGAGGAACTACTTATGGAGCCTGTGTTACACTGGGAGCATTTTTTAAAAAGAAAAAAAGGATATATATATTAATGATTAGTGGATTCAATTTGCAAGCTAACATTACCCAGTACTATTACAGGACTGCTCACTGTTTGAGCTACAGGTGAGTAATAGAGAGGTATAAATGTGAAATCTGATTAATTTTCCAAGAAACGTCTTCTGAAGTTTAAAAAACTCTCACAAAACAACAAGAAAAACAAAAAAAAGCAAAGATTAAACACTGTTAGAGGTCAAAAAGATAGTTGTTTTTTTTTAGTTAACAAAGCTTGTATTGCAATAACAATTGTGTGTTAAAAGCTGAAACACAGAAATTTTGCTTTGCATATGGAAACAAAATGTGACTAATTGATTAGTCAGCTTTTGAGAGCCTGATAAGCGAGTTTTGTTATATTCAAACAGAACTAAGAGACCTCATGTCAGTCAATTCTTTTGGGTTCTTATGCTCAGTATTTTGTCAGGTCTTATGTGTGTGGGCCACACACACAATAACATGCTTAAACTATTCCATTGATTAACTGAATAAAACATGCTGAGGCCTCACAAACCAGTAAATATCAAAAATATTTTTATCATGAATAATAAAAGGGTATCCAGTATGTTTATTAGACCTCTAGAATGCACAGTGGTGATCAGAAGGAGTCACAAAAATGTAGTTTTGTTGCTTATCGCCTCACTGATGCTGAGGACTCTTGGAGTTTTTGAAAGTTTCTTCAAACTAGATAAACAGATGTCTACTGTGGCAAAAACTAGCTTCCGTCAACTACGCCAAATTTCTAAGGCTAAACCTTATATATCACATGAAGATCTAGAGAAACTTATTCATGCATTCATCACTTCAAGACTAGATTATTTACTTGGGCCTCCAATTTTCCCTCCATTAGCGATCGCAATTGGTCCAAAATGCCACAGCACCTCTCTTAACCGGCACTAGAAGGTATGATTTCATCACCCCTGTCTAGCCAACTTACACTGGCTTCCTATTAAATATCAAATTGATTTTAAAATCTTATTGTTTACTTTTAAAATCTTAAAAAATATGGTGCCTGATTACTTAGCTGATCTCCTCTGTCTGTAGAGCTCTAAGAGAGCACTAAGAACATTAGGCCAGCTGTTCTTAGTGCAACCAAGGTCTCGGCTGAAGACCAGAGGAGACCCTGTCTTTGCCGTTTCCGCACCCAAATTATGGAATAATTTTCCTCTTGAAATATGCGCATCTGATTCTATTAAATCTTTTAAATCATGTCTAAAAACTTACTTGTTTAACCTGGCATTCAAGGCTAATTACATTATGTAATTATTTTATATCTGTAATTTATATTCTATATTGTGATTTTATCTGTATCATAGTATTACTGGAAAGCACTTTGGTGTACTTTGGTCTTTAAACATGCTATATAAATAAATTTGATATGATAGGAAATGAAATGACAGAAATTTAGTTTAAAGAAGACAACTCCAAAGGGCCATGGAAGCTGGGTTAACATACAAAAATGCAGTAATTAGTATTAACCACACATGTAATGTTCTGATTATTGAAGGCATTCCCATTGGAAATTTAGTATCCCATTATGAGCCAGAAATGTTACGGTAAGACTAATTGGTCTTACCCCCTGCACTTGCATGATTTGCTGATAGATATTGATGTTTCATGGGTTAAAAAGAGGATAATGACAGGATTTCCATTCTGCTCAGAATCTGTGCCCAAAAGAGCTTTGTTCATTTTGAACAGAAGCAGAAAAATAAAGCGACCATGCAGGAGGTAAAACACAGCTGGAGAGTCAAGATTCAAACCCTCTGCAAGATCAGTTTTGAAAGGATCAGTTATCCCTTCATTATGCTCTGAGGGACGAGACACTGAGGCAGGTTTTATTTCATCATTTCACTCCTGTTCTTTTATTTCTTATATAACACACCTGACAGGGTAATAATTAATGGGATGAGAGCTCAGATGGCAGGGTCCCTGAGGGTCCTGAGAACCTCCCCTCAGTGGCAGGTTCAACTCTAAGGTTTAATGTATTCCTGCTCAGAAAACTGACATTCACTTTGACATATGAAGGCCATTATTTTTCTCACCTAGTTGCAGATTGTCACACTAATCATTATCGTTCTACATACTTATATATCCAACAATCAAGCCATTTGATTGGTGACAGCTTCTCTCTGTGTATTCACCATTCACCTAACATTAATTACATATAGTCTATATGAAGCTACCCAAAGAGCACGCAGAATTGAAACTGCTTATCTCATGTGACACCCGGTTTGCATATCGTGACAAGACATTAGCAAGCATCACTGCTGGCTGCAGGCACCAAACACTGCATTTCTATCCTTAGGTAGTGAAGAAGAATCATTCGGCCCTGCATGTCACACCGTCCCTTCTGCCTCCTAAATGCAAGCTGTACTAACAAAGAAAGGAACACAACAGAAATAGCTTTGTCCATCAGCCATGTAGACCCTTCTGACATCCTATAATTATTCCCTGCTCGTCAAGTGGCTAATAATAAAGAAGAGTCTGCCCTGTGGACAGCAAATTGAAATGCTGCACTCAGATGTAAAGAGGAGCCACAGCAACATGAACAGGCCCAGGAGACATGGACCACAAATGAGAGGCAAGGTAAGAGTGACTTTCTGTGTCAGGTGAGAAAACAAAGTTAAGGAAACAGAAGAAGCCATGGCTTATATTCATAGACTGTCTAAGTGTACATGATATTGCCAAAAGTATTTGCTAGTCTGCCTTCATATGCATGAACGTAAGTTATTCATATGGTTTAACGTGATGTCAGCCAACCCTTAGCAGTGTGTTTATGGAAATGTTTGACCATCGTTCCAGAAGCACTTTGAGGTTGGACCCTGATGTTGGATGAGAAGACCTGGCTGACAGTCTCCACTCTAATTCATCCCAAAGGTGTTCTGCCTGTTAAATTCAGGATTTTGTGCAGCCTGGTCAAGTTCTTCCACACCAAACTCTATCATTCACATTTATGGACCTTGTTTTGTGCACTGATGCAAGTCATGTTGAAACCCAAAGGGGCTATTGATGTGATGAGAAGGGGTGGGTGTGACTGTGAAATCACTTCCTCATTGGCCAGAGATTGGTGACTGATAAATTGTAAGCCAGAAAACCTCACTCTGTGACTTCAGTAAATACTTCACTTGCTATTTCGTTTCAATCTAATTCACTACAATGCAATGTTATTTTTAAAATCCTAGTCTGTATTTGAATCAAAACAGAGGACAAAACAGGGTACACTTTACCACAGAATTTGCTTCTTCATGTCCTCATTTAGATCAGCCTAATTGTCATCTCTAGTTTCAAACCAGCAAGGTGGTGAAAATGCTCAGCTCAAGGTTTTATGATGGGATGCTACTATCCAAAAGATGACGTCATGTGGCAACTGCCACCATTTATATATGTTCTATG
Organism: Hemichromis elongatus; assembly: GCA_015108515.1. Taxonomy (NCBI): domain Eukaryota; kingdom Metazoa; phylum Chordata; class Actinopteri; order Cichliformes; family Cichlidae; genus Hemichromis; species Hemichromis elongatus. The sequence goes on along the minus strand of VUQR01013975.1, from coordinate 2,180 downwards.
GGTAGCCTCGGTTTCAGAGATCTACTTCATCCTCCTATGGCATTTCAGAGAACTTCAATTCAGGAGAAATTACTAGGAAATGGTCCTCAGAAAAACAAATAGAGCAAACTATAAGGTGATAATAGTTTACAGAATATCAACATTAATTAACGCTGCTCTTGCACATTTAACATGGCAGTGTACATGTTTTTAAAGATAGGCCTTTTATAACAAATTCAGAAATTTTTATTGCATGTTGTACCAGATTCATGTGGGAATAGTTAGTATTGCATACAAGCTCAAGCACTGACCAAAGCTACAATAATCTGTTTTTAACATTGAATTGTATATGCCCGACTGTGATTACTCTCTGAGTGGGCATATCCAGGTCACAGCATGAAGCGAGCACTCGTTTATGTGTTTACAGAGGACATTTACCATCCGCCAGTCACCATCACAGAAACTAAACGCCTGATATATTGCTGACAACGCTCTGCATGTACTCCATTTCCGCTGGCTTTCCCGTGTCTGAAAAGGTTTAATTTTTGTCACAATGCCAGGATTCACTGCAGAACTTTGAGTCACCTTTTCTCACCTCTTCCATTCTCCTTTGGTACTCAGCACCCAGCATTGTAGCATCTTTCCAGGGAAGACATCACAAATCACACATGCAATGGAAGCAGCATGAATAAAAAGGCACAATAGAAGGGTACTGAAATAAAAACCCACATTTGTTGGTGTAAACAGCCAGTGTAGGGATGTCAACATGGCCCCCATCCAGTCTTTCTAATTCAAAGGTACTAATTTTCGATGTTTTGATGCTACATTGTGCTCTGTGAGATACAACACACTGTGATGAATTCCTGTCACCCTGCAGTTATGTTTTATCTGACATCTTGGTGGACATAAAACAAACTGATTTTGTCTAAGACACCAAGTGTTTTGCCTCAAAGTAATTCAAAAACTTCTACTTTTTGCCTCTTCTTTTTTTCTTTTTCTTTTACTGCAAATAGGAATATGCTGATTGTTTTCATAACAGAATTTGTAAAGTGCATCCAAAGTCAATACGAACTGTGTTTAACTGCTGGAATGATTCAAACCTCATCCTCCCCATCAGTCGCCAGTTTTTTTTCCCACAAACACAGAAGGATAACATTTTCCACCTATGTGTGGACTATAGAAAATTGAATAACATCACACTAAAAAAGAAATATATTCTGCCACTAATCAGCACTGCTTTTGAACTCCTACAGGATGCAACCATCCTTTCCAAACTGGACCTGTGTAATACCCACCGCTTGGCCATGACTGGGAGGGAGATGAGTGGATGACGGCCTTCATCAGGCCCCTTGGGCACTGACTAATACACCCCCGATTTTCTCTTGTAACCTTGAAGAGCATCGACACCACTCTCGCCAGGTACTACAACGACTTCTGGAAAACACAATGTTTGCAAACTAAGAACATTTAAATTTCATGTGCCTTCTCTGAGCTTCTATATTATTGAATTAAAAATATTCTCCTCACATACAAGAATCAGAATAATCAGGATAATCATCTTGTTTTAAAGACCTCATAGTACCGTATCACCCCATCAGAGCAGTTCGCTCTCAGGCTGCAGGCTTACTTGTGGTTCCAGAGTATTTAAAAGTAGAATGGGAGGCAGTGCCTTCAGCTTTTGGGTCCATCTTCTGTGGAACCAGCTTCCAGTTTGGATTTAGGGGGACAGACACCCTCTCTACTTTAAAGATTAGGTGTAAGGAAAAGGCGTCTGGACTTCTTTAGGTTGCTTGAAGACGTTTCACCTCTCATCCGAGAAGCTTCTTCAGTTCTAGGGTCAAATGGTGGAGAGTCCCATATTTAAGCCTTGTGGGAGTGTCCCTCGTAGAGGGACAATGGGCCCCCTACTGATCCTCTGCCTAATCACACGAGGTGTGAAAACGGGTGCGGGTCTCAATCAGCCATGGTTTCAGGTGAACTCATTGTGAAACCTGGCCTCACCCTATCATGTGAATTCCAGAGGACAGATGGCCCAGGATGTGAGTGGGCATTAAGGCGTCTGGGAAGGGATCTCAGAACTGGACTCTACAAGGGACACTCCCACAAGGCTTAAATATGGGACTCTCCACCATTTGACCCTAGAACTGAAGAAGCTTCTCGGATGAGAGGTGAAACGTCTTCAAGCAACCTAAAGAAGTCCA